>JAEMWC010000085.1:212500-235000 GCA_016490735.1 Pachyseris speciosa | reverse complement strand
AATCACTAGGCAGGCCAGTTGACCTCCAGCGCCGCTCAAGTGCCCTCCTCTTCCTCTTTTCAATGGCGATCTCTTCTGTAAACCATGGAGAATATGGGCGGACGGTAACATTTCTTGTCTTCAAAGGGGCATGAGTATCAAGCATAGATTTCAGGGTGCCATTATATTGTCGAACTAGGGCTTCAAGATCATCAGCAGGATCCAAAACCAGACAGGAGTTACTGAGATTATAACGAAAATCAGTAAAATCGATGGAGCGTGTCTTGCGATAAGTTATTTTCTTCCTTTCAAGGGAAGGTTTTTTGAACTGCAAGTCGCAGTGGACTGCAAAATGATCAGAAATGCTATCACCCACACGACAGTTTGAGACAAGGCCGTCATCACTAACTCGTGTGATGATTAGATCGAGGGTGTGCCCGTCCCGATGAGTTGCACCCACAACATGTTGATTTAAATCAAAAGAATCCAAAATACTCATAAACCGCCTTGAATCAGAGTCATTTGGTAGATCTACGTGGAAATTAAAATCACCAGACATCAACAGAAGACCAGGGGCCAAATTTAAGTGCTCGAGATATGTAGAAAATTCCTCGAGAAATAGGGCAACGCTAAGTCCATTTGCAGCAGATGGTGGAGGGCGATAAATATTAACCAGTCTCAGATTGTAATTTCCAGACGATTTCAAAACCGCTTCGTAGGCTTCAAAGCTCTTAAAATTAGCCAGTTGTTGTTTGACGACTTTGAACGGTTTCTTGGTCAGGACAGCGACGCCGCCGCCATGAGAAGTCGTTCTGGGATCGTGAAAGAAATTATAACCAGCAGGACAGATATCAGAACAAAAGAAATCATCGAAGTCGCTATCACGTAGCCAGGTTTCTGTGATTGCAAAAATGTCCACGTCATGCTCAACAATAAAATCATTGAGCATAAGAGTCTTGTTTCTAATAGACCTGGCATTGACGAGGGCAAAATTGCAGAGCTGGCGACGGTGAACAAATTCCGGAGGAGCCCGTAGAGGAATAGAAATCAAATTGCTTCTTACAACACCAGTACGCAGCGAGGCGAGACTTGTCGAAGCAATACGGGTATCATCAGACGAAATTATTGTAGGAATTTTCCTGCGTCCAGCTCGACATCCACGATAGCGAAGAATACCAGAGTTCTTTAGTTCAGATAATATAGGAGCAGGAAGCGAAGTATCAGAAACGCGGCGAAGTTTAAACAGTTCGCTCCTTGTGTAAATAGTGATGGTTGAACGAACATGCAAATTACTCGCCGAAGGAGCGTCTTGAAGCAATAAGTTCGAAACCGAAAAAACAGGTCCGGGGTTTCGAGACACGTCCACAAAGATAGTAATATCCACAGGAGGATCGTGCCCAGCAACAACGAGAGACGTCTGTCCGTGCTTGCTCCATTTTGAGACACTGTAAGACGTCTTCTTGAATCCGCTTTTCGCCAAATTAATTTTAAACTTTCCGCCATTGTTGTAGTTGTTGGAAAATATTTTGAGAGCAATAGCTGCCTCAAAAAATTCTTGAGAGCTTGTAAAAACCGCCAAACGATTTAGACCATCATTAGGAGAATATCTGTCAACATCATGTAAGGCAAAGCGACCGATGAGAACTAAAAAATTAATAAAAAGCAGAGAGCTAAAACTCCCGGTGGCAGCCATGCCGGCGCCTTTTCTCTGACTAGTCTGCTTTCGTTTGTTCTTTTCGTGGCCTAGCTTCGCTCCGTTTAGGTGGGAAGATTTAAGTTTTGGTCGAGGTAAGTAAAATTTGTTTTTTAATTAATGAATGTGATATTTATCTCGCGTCGAATTATATCTTTTCAATTAAGCGGTCTGTTCTCGCAAAATGCGCCATAGATTGAATCATTAATTTTTTTTCGACATAAGTGAAGCTAAGAGGCTAGGTTTTTCAGCATATAAAAATTTTCCGTTTCCAGTGTTGTGGCTCCGGGAAAGACTACTGCTCTGCATTCCTTTCCCTTTGTTACCGAGAACCAATAAAATGCAATAATTCTTGGCAGCTGCGCCAATCATATTTCTCGTTATATTTGCCGCCAGAAACACAGCAAGACGAGGACTAGGACCAGGTTTCTAGAAAATGGAAGCCTGCTCCTTATTGGTCAGTTTGAGGGAAAGGAATGCAAAGTTCGAGTGAGCAGCCGTTAGTGGGGAGGAGCGTCGCGTGACGACCCAAATAACGGCTGCGAAGGAGACTAGCTGATTTGCGGTCTGATGCCTTCTTCGCTAAAATGAAAGAAAATAATTTAAAATTCGGACAGAGTGAAATTTTTTAAAGGAAAGTTTCTTATTTGACTTTTATATGATATATTTTTCCATGATCGAGAAGAACATTTTAAAGAATAGGGAGAGCATTAAACCCGTAACGATCGTCCGGAAATAGGTCAACCAGTCCGGAATTTGGGCACTGAATTTGACGTAGTCTTTCCGTAATTACAAAGAAAGCAAAGAGCTTCTAGCGATGAAACCTCACGCCCTAATTACCAGCAGTGAAAGCTACACTGTGGCTAAATTTTAGCTCCTAAGTGTTGTTTGGAGGTAAGATATTAAAGTTTTACAAAAAGTGTCCGCAAATAGGGCAACTAACTGTATTGGGTTTTGTTTCTGTTTGATAGACTTTGCCAGAGTTTATTTGTCTTTTATTTCATGAAACACAAATACAAAGAGGAGAGTCTCCCTTATTTGTTTCATGACACTATCTAATAAATAACATGATGACACGGTAGTGTCCGGCTGTGACAGGCGTGATGCGTGACTATTTTCACAGTCACACTACATACAACAGTTGTCCTTCAAAGCACGATTCGAATAAATATTTTCCCGAAGAAATCATTATTAGCCATTTTATAACAATTTCTTCAACGTTCTAACGTTTTACTTGTTTTCTCCGTTCTCAGGATGCAAACGAAATTACACCCTACAGTATATTTTATCAATTGCGGAAAGTACCTATTTGAATCAAACTTGCCCGAAATCCGCCAAAAGTTGTTCCCACTGAAACTCATATTCATGAATATTTACTCCCGGAAAACGCCAAAAACAACGGCAGGCCGCGAAAATTTCTTCCAAAACGTAGATCACTTTTCCGTCCTTTAAAAACAACGCGGTATACTCTGTCAGTATACGCGGTAAACAACGTGTATTTCCGTCTCATGGGTTTTAATTCTATGCTTAACTGAATGATGCAAAGCTGTAAACCGAGCATCTGAAAATCCACGAGTCGTGAAGGCACGATTTGAAGAAGTTTGTGAACCCTTGTATTCGGCAACAACTCAGTGTCACTCATTTAAAACTGCGTCTTAAACGTGTATGTAGTCACGTAGTTAACTGGTAATAGAGAGCTTTAGCAAAGACGACGGCGACGGCAACGAAACGTCGTTTCAAAATACAACTTCTCGTTTTTGTAACTCTTTCGCGATAATTCCAATTTGTTTAGCTTCTAAATTACTGACGAAATATCCAGGGACTAAATTACTATGATAGGCGTTAAAGTACGAAAAAAGAAAGACAAATTTACCGTCATGGCCTTATGTTCTCGAGAAAACCTAAAATTTGGTCATTTCACGTTGCTGTTTTGAAGAGGACAACAAACAAACGTATCAAAATACAAAATTCACGTGCAGAACCATTGTTTGTGCTCATTAAACCCATTGTTTTGTGGCGTTCTCGTCGCCGTTGCCGTCCTCGTTGCTAAAGCTCCCTAATACTATTTTCTACGCTGAGAAACTTACCTCATAGCAATAGCGCACTTACGTTTTTCGTTTTCTAGCCGAAAAGCAGCGTCGAAAATGTTAGAAATTCTCGATTCCTTGGGGCTCAGACTAAAGAACTGGAACTCCCAAGAGACTTTATATACTTATTCCTGATTGGTCCTCACTAGATGTTGTAATCCCCAAGGGAAATACACACGCTTTCGTGAAAATAGATAGGGGATGCCCTTAGGCATCCCCTAAAAAGCCTGGGAAAGAGAAAAATGACAGAAGAAAATGACGTACCGTACTTGGACCTTGCGAAAACTTTGAATTTTCGAAGGCGATTCACCTGGAAACGGCATTCCTCCATACTTTTCTCACCAAAGACGACAGCTCAACTTTAAAGTTCAAAACCGTGGCAGATAAAGCTGGAAAGTGAGTAATTTTTGTGTCAAAGAACGGCCATCGATGTCAAGGAACAGGATCCGATTGATACCAGTAGATACGTCAAAAGCTTAGGAAGGTATGTCAAAAAATAAACTTTCTTCACTCAAATCTCTTTATTTTTGCTCGACATATTTTTAGCGTGTTTTTAAGTGTCGCTGCGAACTGCGCACGCGTGTCCCTCATTTCTTGCCATGACATCGTGTGAAGAAGTTAGGAGTTTCACTCCTCCAACACGGCGGCACGCAATTTTCGGCTACGTCATAGTCATGTGACCGAACAGACACTATAATCAAATGCACATTACAACACTGGCCGGGGGGACTTAGCCGGACTGCCTGTAACACAGTTTACAATTAATGAAGTAACAGTTGGCTTATGAATGCCCCCCCCCCCCCCCCCATAATGTAAATATCGAATTAAGACAGACACAGGGGGTGGTCACTGCCAGAGTTTTATTACGTCCCTAGTGGTTCTTTTACGTCCCTCAAAATCAATTATGAAGAGTTGTGAGACGGGGCCTACGGTTAATCGTCCTTATCTGAGAAGACTAGAACGTTGAACCGTTTGTAGATGTCATTATTAAGGCAGCATTTTCTCCTCAATTATTTAAAGACCCTGAGAGTTGGTCCAGCCGGGATCTGATCCCGCAACCTCCCCCAAGGTAGTCAAGTGTTCTACCAACTGAGCTAACTGGTCGGCGGTTTTCAACACAAGAGAGACGTATTCAGTACGTCATAAACACCGTTAGTGCTTTGAAAACCTGCGATTTCCCCAAATACCGGCCTATGGATGATATAAACTATTGTTATAGCCAAATGCTCAGTTGTTTAGACTTTATCACCCCGTAAACTGACCAAAACTCCCAATTTTCATTTTCATTGAATATGACCGCAAAACCAAAATTGGTGGCTTCGAACGCCCTCGGACAACACCAAAACATATCAGTGCAACTTTGTCTTGAAGTTTTTAAGACAAAAAATCCTCTTGAAGCTAAAAGTCTATATTGTTCGCAAACTTCGACTCCTTGTTGCAATCTGTTCCACATTTTCCTGCTCACGTCTTTAGCGCGCTGTGGATAACGCTATTTGATTTCAGTTGCTCGAACTGGTCTGTAATTGTCGCGTCTGTAAGGCTATGTCTACACTATACCGGATAGCTCTTGTGCTGGCACGAAAACCATATCGGATAGGGCTTTTGTTCACATTCAAAACGATGATTTCGGCACGGTTTTTGCATCGGAGCGATGCTGGGCCGCTGCGGTCTTGAAAGTGAATCGTCACATATCGGATAGGTTTTCGTGACACTTTCTGGAGTAGTGTGAACAAAGAATCGAACCGAAATGGAAATCAACAACGAGGAGCAAGGATTGAAATCTAGTGGAAAGATGGCGGCGGTTTTGGGCCACTGCCGTTCACACCAGGCCGGAGTATTTTTCACGACGGCATAAAATGCTATCCGGCATAGTGTAGACATAGCCTAAATGTCGCGTTTGTGAGTTCTGGGAAATTCTGGCGTAACGGCGGCATGGAAGTCTGCCAATTTCCAATTCATATGTTGTTTAGAAGTGTCGAGCCCTCCAGTCCTACTGACAAGGTATTGCAGTCTAATATTGCCATGCCAGGTCCCGGAATCTATCCACAGTACAACAAGAGACACAACCTCACACCGTGAATCGCCATGACTCGCTCAAATACTTTCGGCGGCCCACTTGCTGTGAAATTGTTTCTCACCTCCGTTTTCTTTCAGAGGATTGCCTCTACCCACCAACCCAGCTTTAGGATGCCAGGCAGGGGGCTTCTAAGGTGGAAAATGGCTAAAAAAGGACACTTATAAATCAAATACCTACCGAATTGTAGCTGCAGTGATCGCTTTTAAACAAGCTACAGCTATTGTGACGAGCGTGACAAGAAAGATAGAGCCGTCGGTGTTATGGACCAGCAAAATCTCTGCGGTGTCACTGCGTGCCACTACGGCTATTCGTACGGGACTCATACACGACCCATACGCGGACTTTGATTTTCTACTGGTACGGGAGTCCTCAGTTTTCGTAGAATTTCTATGGCTTTCGTAGAATTTCTATGGCATTTTTAATATCTGCTGGTCCAAGCTATTATGTTTGTTTGGGTGCATTAATCGATTTCAGTAAGCATTGAAATTTTAATTCAAACTTATTTGCCCAATCTGTGCATACTATAAGAGTGACTCATTTCGCGACACTCTTGAGTGATGAACAACAGATATGAAGTGTCGCGAAATGAGTCGTTTGCATAGTATGTACAAATTAGTCTGAATCAAATCCACAACTCTCACTAAAATCGCTTCATGCACCTAAAGAAACATAAAATAGTTTGGACCAGCAAAAATAACAAAAATCAATTGAAACTGTACGCAAATTGAGGACTCTCGTACGAATAAAAAATCAAAGTCCGCGAAGACAGCTCCACGCAGAACACAGAACACAACTCCACGCAGTGCTACGTAGATGATACTAAATTGCTACTAAATTTCAGCCTTCAGGATAAGGCAAATGCCGTTGATAAATTAAATGAAGATTTATGCAGAATCAGTAACTGGACCTTTGAAATCAACTCCTTATAAATCCTGACAAAACTTAAGTCATTGTCTTTGGCAGTAGAGTGATGGTCAATAAGGCACAGGACTTCCGTCTAACCTTACTGGGAAAGGAAATTACACCGGCTGATTCTGCTAAGGATCTAGGAGTTGTTCTCGACTCCAGCCTGACATATAATGAGCATGTCGCTTCGACAGTGTCTAGCTGCATGGCCCGCTTGGGACAGATCAATCGAGTTAAACACGCTTTCGATGTGAATACCTTAACCATCACAATCAATGCTTTAATCTTCCGGAAATTTCAAAGAAGACGCACAAAACGTCCGTTGGAACAGAGTTAACTCTTTTCCATCCAACGTCACAAATATGTGACGATAAATACTGTTTCCCTTTTATGGTTTATTTCTTGTTTAAAATTTGTCAGAACGTCATAATAATTGTGTGAATAGGACCAACTGTGTTTTTGCAATCATTAAAGCTAAAAATAACGACTACAATACCAGAATTCCGCTGCATATCACCGATCGTTTAACAGCAAAGCCCAAAATGCTTGTTTTTTGGCCAGAGAATAACACCAAAATTTACATATTTTTGTGGCCAACTTTTTTAATAAGAAAAACTGCCCAAATATCAAAATTCTACATTTACAGCAAACCTCAACCTCTCTCCTTAGTGTCTGCTATGAAACGTTTCTCTCACATTTTCTGCCTGCCACGTTTCATCCCGTTTCTGAGATCCAATCTTGTGTGTCTTAACTTGACTCGTTCACGGCCGAAAAGAATTCTGGGAACTTCAACCACGCCGCGAGCATTTCACAGTTTTTCGATAAGTGCTGAGCCACCCGGTGCTACCAGCAAAATGTTGCATCGATGAGTATTTTTAGCGGTCAAAACTAGCCCACATTGCCTCGGTATGTCCCGGAATCCACTTGCAGAAAGACAAGAGAGACAGGTTCCATATCGAGCCACCATCATCACAAAAGAGCGTGTTTGGCATCTCCATCAACATAAAACCACCTCTCACCTCTGGTTTCTTTCAAAGGCTTGCCTTTACCACATTCTAGCTTAATGATGCCAGCATGGGGGCTTCTGCAAAGGAAAATGGCTCAGAAAAGCACTCTAAAACTGACACTTGCACCACAGTCAAGCGATTCCACTCACTCGACAAACAACAGCCACTCGGGTGCATCACGTGACTCTAAAGCCTGGGTCCCCAGTATTTCAAGACAGCAGATATTTTTATAATAACTCCATATATGAAGAAGTTAAGAGCCCCAGACCATTTATTGCCCAAAATCTGGTGAAATACATAGCACCCACTTGGATCGAAAAGGGTTAATGGGTTACAGCTGTAAACTGTCAACAGATTTAAGACAGCCTAGACTGCGAGTAGTCTCTAATTTCGGCGATAGATTGTGGGGCGGGCGAAAGACACGCACGCGCGAGGTTGCGAGGAGACAAGACGCGAGGGAAGCGCCAAAAATTATTATTTTTTGGCGTTCCCCTCTCGTCGCGTCTCCTTGCAACCTAAAGACAGCCAAGCTAATAGGAGAAATAATAATTACAAGAAAGTAACATTGCCCATGTTACGCGGGAATAGTTTGTTTTTTTTTCGTCTTGTCCTTTACTCTTGTTCGTTTGTTTTGTTTTTTTGTTGGCAAGTTTGCTATTTAGACTGGGCGATCCAGGAGTTACACTCGGACTACTTATACAAATTCAAGAGGTCAGTTAGGAGAACTTGACCCAGGATCTTAACAACACGTTCTCTCCCGCGACGTCCCCCGCGTCGTCTCTCAATGTAATTCAAGACCCTAGATCCGCAAGCAAATAGCCGTACAAACGACAATTTTAATTTTTTTTCTTTTTTTTTTTTTTGCGATTGTATACTGCCAATCTTATTTACAACACTAACATTACTTACAATTACTAGCAACGTTACTTAGAAATCTAACACTACTAACATTACTAATAAAATTTTTAAACCCTAACTTCACTTACAGTACTAACATCACTTTTTTTTACAGACAAGAAATGGTTCTACTTAACAATAATACTACTAACCCTAACACTTAAACAAAAGAACAAAACAAAAACAAAAACAAACAAACAAACAAACAAAAACAAAAAATACTGCTACTTAACAATAGCACCTTAAAATAACCATTACAAAAAATCCTTCCACTTCATGTAAAAACAATGAAGTCTGTTTTCACGTGTGGCGATATACTTTTCTAGTTTTATTTTTTCTCGTACCGAAATGGCAAAGTCTGAAAATAGATATTTTTTTTATATTTGTTGCGCAGTTGAACAGAAAATGCTTACCGATAAGAATAAGGTGGTTAAGAGTTTGAAGCGAAGAGGAGCCTTTTATGTTCCTTACATATTGCAAGGCACCACTCAGTAAATTCATTCCAGAAAGATGCAGCTAAAGGGCAGTGTACGAATAAGTGAGAAATAGTTTGCTCGATGTCTGGACAAAAGGGACAAGTGGGTGAATTTATCTTTTTCATTTTGTAGAGACGACTATTGGTAGTAAGTATGTTGTGTATTACTTTAAATTGAAACACAGATAGTTTGACCTCCTTTATAACAGCGAAGGGAAGTGAGTATACTTTGCGGCGTTGTGCTAGATCAAAACCACACTTACGTGGTTTTTTGTCTGCCGTAGGTGCGGGAAGATTCTCGCACTTAATCATCAAATTATATATTATTTTACACGTGAGACTTTCTATGGATAGTGTAGGTGAGGAGGGCTCCGATTCTCCGCTTTTTGTTTTTAAAAGTACTTTCCAAGAACAAGGTATTGCAGATAATTGTCCGTAATATTGTAGAAAATTACAGTTTACATGAAATTTCTGTTGGGAAGCATGAAAAGAAAGAAAGCGGTTTTTTTGTTCATCAAAGAGATGGGATACATTTCGAATGCCTTTCTGATACCAATTTTGGAAGAAAACTGATATTTTATTTATTTTTATATAGCGATTATTCCAAATTATTTGATTTGCTACTTCCTCTTTAGTCTTAGGCGTGGACCAACTCCTGCCAGTAGATTATTATATCTTTATAAAATTTCGGTAGCGATTTATCTAGATTTATAAAGTTGGCATCGTGATTACATTGGAAGATTAGGGTGCCACCTACATTTGAAAGCAGAGAGCAGGGAATATCTTTCCATGGGGCGTCATCGGTAGAACAAAACCGCATATTTTTAGGGCTTTATCAAACGCTGTAAAGTCGGTCCTATTTAAGCCTCCCTCTTCTTTACGCTTTTTGATCGTAGATTTTTTTATTTTTGGTTGTTTATACTTCCAAATGAAACTGAAAATTATTTTGTTGACTTCTTCTGTAAAGGACACTGGGGTATCGAGTACGCTGCAGACAAAAGTGAGTTTCGATAGGGCAAGTGTTTTGACTATATTTAGTTTAACGAGCCAAGTTTTTCGTAAAAACTTTTTTTTCGTTGCGAGCTCGTCATTGTAAGAAAAGTATATTCCAAGAGCGTATACTGGTTCTTCGCTAAGTTTAAGATTTAAGATTTTATCTTTGCGTTGACGCGATGATCCCAACCATAAAAGCTCTGATTTGGACTGGTTTATCCGAAGGCCAGAAAGACTTTCAAATTTGTCAAGTAGTTTGAACAGGTTATGTATCGAAAGATCGTCTTTTACAAATATGGTTGTGTCATCGGCATACTGGGCAAGTTTCACTGTTTTTCTGGGTACAATGTCAATAACTTTTATGTCGGTAGATTTTCTTATAGCACTGCCGAGAATTTCTATACCTATAACAAAAAGTAAACCTGACAGCGGGCACCCTTGCCTAACTCCTCTGGATAGCGTAAAGTGTTCACTTGCAAAACCATTGGTGAATACACAGCTTGAGATGTCATTGTAAAACACTTTTATCCATTGGCGAAGCCGAGGGCCAAATTTATATACCTCTAAACAAATAACTCCATTCAATAGAATCAAAGGTTTTTTCAAAGTCAAGGAACACTGCTGCACCAGGTATATTTTTCTGTTTTGTAAACACCATTATATCGGAAAAATTCTAATGCATTCACCGATATATCTACCTTTTATATAACCTGCTTGACAAGGGTGAATAATCTTTGGTAGTACTTTTTCCAGACGCATTGCGATAGCTTTTGTGGCTATTTTATAGTCAGTATTTAGCAAGGTTATCGGTCTCCAGTTTTTCAAAAATTCTGAGCGTTTGTCCTTTTTAGGAATGAGTGTTATAATTCCGAGTCTTTGGGAAATGGACAAACTTCCTGCCTGGAAAGCGTAATTAAAACTGTCAACCATTAGTTTTCCAAGTAGGTGCCAAAAACGACCATAAAACTCGGCCGTGAATCCATCAGATCCGGGTGTTTTGTCATTTTTAAAACTACTAATTGCTTTTGCACATTCTTCCAATGTTAAAAGTCCTTCGCATTGATCAGATTCAGACTCATTAAGTGATACAAGGCTTTCAGATTCAAAGAAAGATGCAAATGTTTTATTTTCTGGGTCAGTGTGTTTGGATTCATAAATCTGTTTGTAGAATTTAGCTTCTTCTTCTAAAATTAATTTCAGGTCGGATAAGATTGTGTCGTTTTCTGTTGTTAGCGAAGTTATGTGCTTTTTTTCTATGATTTCTTTTCTCTAGGTTGTAGAGGTATTTGTTGTTTTTTTCGCCGAATTCGTACCAACGAGCCTTGCTACGGAGCATTGCTCCTTGAGTTCTACTTGCCGTAATTTTTTTAAGTTTGTTCTTGACGCGATCCATTTCCGTTTTGATGGTATCATTAAAACTGGACCGTAATTGTTCTTGTAGGTGGCTAAATTTTTGTAAAAGTTCTTTTTCTTCATCACGTTTTTGCTTGGCCTTTCGTTTGGCAAATGAGATTGTAGAGGCTCTTATCTCCATTTTAATCATTTCCCACAATAACCCTTTATCTGCAAGATCCCCATACTTCGTTACAAATGTGGGAATACTTTTAGTGATAAGTTCTATATATTCTTTATCTGCAAGTAAGGAGTTGTTAAATTTCCAAAATCCGGGTCCTCTCGTTGTTTCTTTTTCGTCAAGGTTTATACGCAGCAGTAGTGCAGAGTGATCCGAAAAAATGTTAGGAACTATCTGACAATCAGTAATCAGATGTTGTATGTTTTCTTGACGGAAAAAAGTAGTCGAGCCTGCACTGAATTTTTAAGCATGCATTACTCCAGGTGTAGCCTGGAGTGTTAGAGTTTTTTTGTCTCCATATGTCCACTAAGTCAAAAGTATTTGTCAGTTCGTTTATTTCTTTAATGACCAATTTTTTGCTCTCAAAAGGGCGTCCTCCGCGTTTATCATTGTCACTCAGAGCACAATTAAAATCGCCACCAAGCAGCACCTTTTCATTAGCAACTTGATTTAATACTGATGTAGATAAGTCCGTAAGGAACTTCACCTGTTGTGTTTGGTCGTTTGGCGCATAAATATTCACGAAAATAAGTTTTGATCCATTCACAAACGCTTCTGTTAAAATATATCTACCGTTTTTGTCAGAAATTAATTTCTCAATCGTTACATCTAATCGCGGCTTGAACATTATCATTACGCCTCGGCTGTGCGTTGAGCCGTGACTAGCCAGAATTTTTCCACCCCACTCGGATTCCCATACATTTATGCTTTGTGTTGAGGAGTATGTCTCTTGTAGAAGAATAACATCGGATTTTTGCTGATGGAGCCATCTGAAAATCTGTCTTCGCTTTGAGGTTTTGTTTAAACCTCTCACGTTAAGTGATATAATTTTTAGGTTCATCTACGCTGTGCATACAAAGTAAAACTCCACATCGTATAATTTGCAATTTTGGTAATACAAAAGATGGTGAAATAAAATAAACATTTCCTGATTAAGAACGAGTATAATAAATAACACTGAAAGGAGTGCATACTACTACGATACATAAAACAAAACACAAATGCTTGTAATCCATAACGATAAGCACGTACATGAACAAGCTATTAAAGCTATTAAAGATACTGATAAGGCACTACACGTTAAATAAGAATACTTACGAGCCTAGATTTTCAGTCGGCTAAATTTCCTACTTGACGAGACAAACTCAAGAGACTGAAAGTTTTGGCGCTGACTCACTTATCTTGCTTCATTTGCTTGGCTAACCGCTTTCCATGAGTCGACCGCAAAAAGGGAAACGTTCCCTCTCGAGACCGTGGTAGATCTTTCCATCGATAATCAGTTTTTCTACATTGAAGAAAGCTAGCTTCTGTTCTTGTCTTGCTTTCTTTAAGACTGGCTGCAGAACCTTTCTCACCTCGTCTACTTCTTTTGGGAAGTCGTCGGCTACTCCAAGTTTGGATCCTTTTCTAAGATTCTTGATGTGTGCCTTAATGAACTCCTTGTCTTGAAAAAAGGAGACTTTTGCGATGATGGGTCTTGGAAATGATTTCGTCCGCGTATTTGGTTTTGTTGGGATACGATGGACTCTTTCGAATTCAATTTTGTCGACGTCGCATCGGGGAATTTTCATCTCTTTTGTTAAAAAGTGTCTAAGCGTTTCTTCGGTGTCGCTTGGTGACTCTTTATCATTGTCTTTTATACCGAAGAACTTGATGTTGCTTCTTCGTGTGTAGCACTCTTGTTTCATTTGGCGTCTTTCTAGTTCGGTTATCGAATTCAGTTTCTTCTTCGCATCGTTTAACTCTTCCGACATTAATTTGACCGTCACTTGTAGTTCTTCTACGTCTTTCTGTGTAAACTGTACGCTCTCTTCTAGTTCGACGATTTTCTTTTTTCTGTTGCTCGAATTCGGGTAGCAGTAAGAGTACTTTGTCTAACTTTTCTTCTATTTTTTTGTAGCTTGTTGCTGCACAGTGAGCAGCCATGATGATTGCTGTCTTCGGTAGTCACCTCTTCTTCAGTTTGCGAACTTGAATTACGTTGTTTGACCTCTTTCGTCGTCTTCTTTCTGAGGGTGATACTTATGATTCCTCTGCGCTCATTTTTGCGATTTCATTTTCATTGCCAAAAACCCGTTTTTAAGCAGTTACTGGCGGAGCGACGAAAACTGCGTCCGCCATGCTTGACGTCTCGTCCCAGTCTCACAATTTTAAAATATACTTTTTCTTGAAAGGTGAATACCCTGTATATTCAACAGAAGGGAGGTTCGGTTTTTAATTATGGCTTGAATGGCATCCTACACTACTGAAACGATTTAGTTACCGAGTTGGGGAATGATAGGAGGGGAAAGGTCACGGGACCCAGAATATCAGGACAATTGTTTAGACTGAACGACATTAAAATTAGACGAATGCAAGGGTAGCATAACTGTACCCACCCTCAGATGATGCTTTTCTTTGAAATTGACATCAGCTTTTTCTGCAGTAAGTTTATGAATACAAATAAAAGAACTGGATTCTATGACGTTTTGAAAATAGTGCTAAATCTTGCAACCAAATAGATGTAATATTGTGCAGCAGTAACTATTCCTACATCAGCACTGTTAACCATGGGAAGCCATTATGGAACATTCCTATATCCATCCTTAGCTGTGACCCACATATCATTTTTTCTGAATGAACGAACGAACGAACGAACGAATGAATGATTTGATTCATCGGACCTTAATGTAACGTTTAGTGTTCCTTTTTGCACCATCTGTCCCTTTTGTAACGTTCCTTTTCGTAACATGTTCCTTTTTGTAACAGCCCTGGTTTCACAAGGGAACTGTGTTCCCTATGGTAACTAGCCTTGTCCTTTTTGTAACGTTTCTTTTGGTAACAGTTTCTTTTAGTAACGGCCCAGGTTACAAAGGGAAACATGTGTTCCTTATGGTAACCAGTCTTGTTCCTTTTTGCATCCGTACCTTGTCCCTTTCGTAACTTTACGAGGACGGCTGTTTCAGTTGTTTCCCGGACCATTTTTTTTTCAGTATAATATTCATCCCAGGGCATCAGCTCCAAAGCAAAACATTATAAATTTCGGAAAAAAGCTTTCTTTTTTTTGGCAGTATATTTATGCTATTTAATTAAAGGTCTATTCCACCCATTACACAGGGAAAATATTTCTCCTGCTAAACTACTTTTCGCTACTTCATAAAACAGAAAAAAAGGTTTAAAGAAAATAAACTTTATTAATTTTTTTTTATGAATTTTTTTTAGGCTTCTTTTCGCAATTGCATAAATTGCGTTCACAACTGCGACGATCATTCTTCATTTGATTTCATTTCCGCAGTTCATATATGATTTATTTCATATATCATTCACACTCATGTCTTTCACGGGAACATATGAACCCACAATTGACCTGCTCCCAACGTCAGTGGCTTCATAGCTCAGTTGGTTAGAGCATCGCACCGGTAAATCGCGAGGTCACGGGTTCAAACCCCGTTGAAGTCCTGAATTTTTTTCAGGCTTCTTTTCGCAATTGCATAAATTGCGTTCACAACTGCGACGATCATTCTTCATTTGATTTATTAATTTCATTCACCTGACTACTTCTAAGAAGATCAAGCCGTTATAATAAACACGGAAGCGACTTAAAATTTATAGATCATGTCAGTAGAACATCAACTATGCTGTATATAACCAGTGCAGCTATAGGAAGTTAAAACAATGCTGGTAGTTGTTTTACTGCTAACGCAGAATCAGTTACTCTCACAGCGGTTTAGGATTGCAAGTGAACGTGACTGCTTGAAGCTGTTAATGATTCACCGAATGTAAGAACAATGCAAATGACATAAATTATGAGGAAGAAGCGGGAAAGCAGCTACGCGCCGAAATTACCAGTGGTAAATATCTACGATTATGGCGCGTTCTGACTATCACTTGATTTGGAATTCGATGTTTGTTTATGAAGTGGAATTTTCGTCTGTTATACGAGGTCATCATGTTTACAAAGCGGCGTGGTCTCCAATCATAGGAGAGTCTCTGGCATGCAGGAATGATGACCGTAAAGAAGCTAAAGAACACGATGAATACGCAGTTGGGACTTACCTTGAAGCTGATAACAAACTTGTTGGGCCTGTGCCGATGGAACTTCCCTTCCTTATATTCACATTTCTCAAAGCCCGCCATGAGAATAAAGTACAGGTCAAAGTGACTGGATCAAGAAGACTGGAAAACGGACTTGTTGTCCCCGGAGCGTTCCTAGCGAGAACAACCAGCAGAGCAATCGCCACAAAATTTGAAGAAGAGATTACTCGTTTGAAGGAATTATGTACTCACGTGGACATAACAGTTGAGAAACTCAGACGAAGACCACTGTTTTTGTAATGCATTATTACGTACGGTATGTCGGCTATTAAAGGAAGATGAACCGCGTTTGATACGTATTCTGAAGGCGCTGTAATATTAGATCAGGGGCGCTTATAAGAATGGGGGCGCTTATCAGAATGGGGGCGCTTATTGGAATAGGGGCGCTTATTAACAAAAACACATTCGAAGGGGGGCGCTTATTCGGAAGGGGGCGCTTATTGGAAGGAGGGCGCTAAATCGAATCATTACGGTAATTGCCATTTTTTATTAATTTGTAAATTATTCCCAAGTATTTTAATTTTCTTTCCTTTTAGTTTTTGGATTTCTCTTTATATAACAAGGCGGGGAGTGTTTTAAACGCGTTTACAATAAAAAAAAAAAAAGCCTTTCAAAGCCTTTTTGTAACGATATTTGCGTGGGCGTGACCACAACTTGAGAGGCCCTTTTTAAGGGAAATGTTTTTAACACTGGAAAATAAATAGCGTGGAACAAAAGGCCGAGTTAATGTCCTCTAATATCTGAAGTCTCGTACGGTATATACCTATTTTGATTGAGAATTTTATGCAAATCTCACATTCCTTTTTGTAACATGTTTGCCAAAAGTTTGGTCTCTGTATTTTGCTAAACTTCGGGTTGGAAAAAAGTTGAATACCAGTTCTGTTTCGCCAGACAAAAAAAAGGAATGGCTACTCTTGACTAGGCAAAAAAATCAGCTTCAGGCGACCTTAAAGAACAAACTTATTAGGCTATAAATTACGAGCGCTTCCTTTTCACGAAAGCTTTAGTCGTGCTTGTCCAACGTCTCTCTCCTTTTAAATCTATATACCCACTAAATTGTGCCCTAGGTTTCTGGATTTTTTTGCAGATTTTTAGGTACAAATGACCAGAAACTATTGAAATGAAGAGAAAATATTACTCTTTAACTCGAAAACTTAAAATTAAGCCGTTTTCGTGTCCACTGAACCCATACTAGACATGAAAGTTGTAAGCATTACACAGTGAAATCTGTTTTGCTAACATTTACGCAAAACTAAAAGCGTGTGGTTCTTCCACGGGAGGTGCTGCTTCTAATGAGGACTTTCTATCCCCAGAAACGTTGATGGATTTTTTTAATTGCTTGAAACCTCGGGAAACCCACGACAGTGTTCCTTTTTGTAAATCTCGTTCAAAAATCAGTAATGAAAGAATACTTCTAAACCTTTTAGCTTGAGCTTTTAAGAACGAAATAACACACTGCTGTGCTGTATTGTGGGATCCCTGAAATAAGATTATTTCGAAATCTGTGAAATGTGGACAGTGTTCATTGGGGGATTACACTAGGGACTGGAGATGAATCTAGGAATGAATGAATGAGGGAGGGAGGGAGGGAGGGAGGGAGGTAGTTCATCACTATCATCATCATTATCATCATCATCATCATCATCATCACCATCATCATTTATTTGCTTTTTTTTTTTCTAATACATTAACAATTTATAAGAAGTACAATATGTGGCAAGGTGACCTAGAAACCACCAGGCTTTTAGTTGAGGCCACCTTGTGCATACTGACAATATGTCTACATAGATAGTGCTCAAGTGTGCGGCCTAGCCAATTCAGCAATTATCTTACTAAAAACTGTAACAGTTTCTTAAAGTTAGGAAACTTAATACAGTGTAGAGAAGTGATTGTAACAGGGAGGGAATTCCAGATCTTTGGACCTTGGTAAAGAATTGTGAATTTTTTCAGATTAGTTCGGCAATGATTCACGCGATATGTGTTGGCTGTTCTGGTGCTATAGCTGTCATGAATTTGAATATTTGTAAGAAACAAGCCGACAAACAACGGAGGCAACAGGTTGTTGTGAAAACAGTACATAAATGTAGTTATTTGAAACGTATTTATGTGAAAAATATCAAAAATTCCTAATACGGAGAATAAGGGAGCAGAATGTGCTCTATAGTTTGAATTGGTAATAGCTCGCACAGGCCGTTTTTGCAAACAATAAATTCTATTTAAGTTGGTTACGTATGTAGACGACCATGTAGAGTTACAATAGGTGATATAAGGATAAATTAGCGAGAAGTGCAGAGTGAGTTTGGTTTTTGAAGATAGATAGAAGCGGGACATGAATAACAATTGATTTAGAGATTTCGAATCAACAAATTTTTCGAAACGGATTTTACTATAAAAGTTAACGTTAAAAAACAACGACGTTTCGACCGATCAACGGTCATTTTCAAGTTGAAGGATAAAATTGTTTAACTTGCGCTTATAATAATAATCAATTGTAAAATGCTAATGAGGTACTGACTAAAACTCTAAAATATTTGCATAAAAACAATACGAGAAAATCGCGGCAATAATGGTGAGAACGCAAGGCAAAAGAGACAATATTAAAAGTGAATAATTAGGTAAAAACTTTTGCGCGGATCGAATCACACTGTTTGTTCAGTTTTGGTTTAAGTTCACGAATAAAAAGCATTTCAAAAATCAAACAGTCTAATCTACTCTGACACTTCTTTAAAATCTTGAAATTTGTTTCGATGGTCTCCGGATCCTGTCCATGCTCGTCCTTTGCGTGGTTGCCGATTGTTGATCGCTTATGTTCCTCCACACGTTGATGTAGGTGTCGACTCGTGAAGCCGACATAGTCTGCATCACACAGACCACACTTATAATAATAAACAACGTTTTGTTGATTAACAATTGGAGGTTTGTGTTCTTTCGGTTTGAATTGTCTTTTTATCTGCTGACTTGTGTAAACGGGCTGGACAACGGCATCAATCTTTCGGCTGAGATCACCGAGTTGATGTCTTACCGCATTTGCTGATTTTTGGTCTTTGAACGGTAGGACAATTCTGATAGGGGCATCATGGTCATCGGATAGTTGTTGTTTGGTACATACATCCTCGGAGACTTTCATTTCAATAAAATGTCTGATGGTGTTCTCTACGAGAGTTCCGGGATAATGCAGGCGAGCAAAAACAGTTTTTAAACGTTCGCATTCTTGATGGAAAGACTGCCAATTCGAGGAAAGTCTAAACGCACGGTTTAACATTGTCTTCAGCAAAGAACGTTTATACTTTACGTCAACATGACTTTGGTAATGCAGTAAAAGTCCAGTATCAGTTGATTTCACGTAGACCTTCGTGTCTAGTCGGGGACCATTTCTGATGATCATCATTCCAAGAAAGGGAAGTTTGCCATTGTTTTCAAGTTCCATTGTGAAGCTGAGTGAGGGATGGATTTCATTTAATGTTGACAAGAATTCAGAGGCAGATGAGACATCGGGCATTTTGCTGAGGGTGTCATCGACATAGCGCTTATAGAAAGCAGGCATCCTGTTTTGGTTTTCCAATTTCTCTTCAATATGGCACATAAACACATTTGCCATTAGTGGTCCGAGGGGAGAACCCATGGCAACCCCATCCACTTGTTCGTACAAATTTCCTTCGAATTGGAAAAGTTGGTTTTTCGTAGCAACCTCTAACAGCACTTTTAATATTGTCTCTTTTGCCTTGCGTTCTCACCATTATTGCCGCGATTTTCTCGTATTGTTTTTATGCAAATATTTTAGAGTTTTAGTCAGTACCTCATTAGCATTTTACAATTGATTATTATATAAGCGCATGTTAAACAATTTTATCCTTCAACTTGAAAATGACCGTTGATCGGTCGAAACGTCGTTGTTTTTTAACGTTAACTTTTATAGTAAAATTTAGAGATTTGTTTACATAAATAGCTGATATGATCTTTCCAAGTAAGATGCTCGTCAATATGTACTCCAAGAAATTTATTAGCGTTGGTTTTTGTTAAAAGTTGACCACCAAGGGAGATCAAAAAGTTGTGGTTACATTTCTTCTGCCAAGGTTTGAAAATGAGATAAGTCGTTTTCGTAACATTGACCGATAATTTGTGACATCGCAACCAAACTTCAATGGTTTTTAGTTCGTTATTTAGAACAGATTCTAAAGTATTTGGGTTGAAGTGAGAATAACAAATAATAATATCATCAGCAAAGAGCAGAAGCTCTATCAGTCCTGATACATTTGGGAGAACGTTTATGTAGAGCATGAAAAATAAAGGGTCAATAATGGAACCTTGCGGCACACCACATTTTATGGTCTGCATCGAAGAACAAGTTTGATTGAATTGAACAAATTGATAGCGTTCAGAAAAGTAGCTATTTATCCATTGCAGGGCCACATCACGGATACCATGGTGTTCCAGCTAGGTGAATAGGATTTCATGATTGAGGGTATCGAACGCTTCAGAAAGATACCTGCAGTGGTTTCATGTTGGTCAATTGCAGACGAGATTTTATTAAGCAAATGGATTAGAGCGTGTGATCTCGAGTGACTTTTACCAAATCAAACTGACGGAGATAAAATAAATCGTTTGTTTCGGCAAATTCGACTAAACGATTGTACATGACCTTTTCAAAGAATTTTGAGAAATTTGGCAGCAAAGAAATTGGTCTATAATTTACTAAAAGACTCGGATCCTCTGTCTTGTAGATGGGAATTACCTTCCCAATTTTTAGTTTTTCTGGGAAAAAACCTTTTGAAAGAGAAAGATTTATAATATTTACGAGAGGTGCGGAAATCAGGTGAAATGAATGCTTTATCACACGCATAGAAATATTGTCATAACCAGGGGCCTTCCTTGGCGAAAACATGCTACAAATGTTTTCCAATTCACGAATATCAGTGGGTTTTAGAATGATAGGAGGATAATCTCTGCTACCAAGATATGAGCGAAAAGTGGCCAAACTCACTCGCTAGGTTTCGGGACCAATATTGGTAAAGTAATCACAGAATCGGTCAGCGATGTCCATGGGATCTGTGATTGTTTGGACGTCGGATTTAAATGACGAGGGTGCAGATGGATTGTTCTTATGTTTGTTAATAACTTCGTTTAGTAGTTTTCAAGTTGTTCTGAGGTCATTTTTGGTATCCTCTAGTTTAGAGTCGTAATATTTACACTTAGCAATACGTATTAAGTGGTTCAATTTGTTTTTGTAGGTTTTATACTTAAGCTCACAGGAAGTGGTGGGTGATCGAACGAATTGTTTGTACAGTCTGTTCTTCTTGTTAATAGACTTTAAGAGTCCACGGCTCAGCCATGAAGAGTAGAACTTGTTCATTTACCTGCCTTTGATAATAATAATAATAATAATAATAATAATAATAATAATAATGGTTTTATTGGCAACATCTCTACATAGTAGCTCTTCATTTACCAATTAACTCTAAATCAAATCAAATCAAATCAAATAACTTTCAAAGGAAAACAGACTTCATAAATTCTGCAATATTCACTTATAAAGTCATTATTAAGCTTCATTGGGGTCGTCCTCTTTGATAAATAAAGACCAATTGGTGTTTGAAAGGGTGTCGTTAAATTTTTTCTAAGCTGCTAGCATTGTTTACACGAGTAAGAATTTTCCTTTCTCTTCTACGTGTCAGAGTTTCGTTACCAAAATAGGTAAAAACCGGTAAGTGATCAGATAAATCATTTAGAACGATGCCATTGAGAACATTTTGCGAGAGATTGTTAGTGATGTTATCAATTGGTGTTGCGGAGTAAGAGGTGAGGCGAGTTGGTTTTGAAATAAGAGGAAAAAATGCGTGCGAAAATAAGCTGTCAATAAATTCCTGTGTTGGTACGTGATGGTTATATTGAAAAAGGTCTAAATTAAAATCTCCCATCACATAACAGTGTTTATTGTCTTTAGTGATAATTGAGAGAATGTCATTGAATTTGTCTAGAAACAGGGCAGTGTTTTGATTTGGCGGTCTGTACATACAACCGACGATAATGTTTTTCCCTTGGGGAACAGTGATTTCGATAAAGTTTGCCTCAATTGCCTGTGAGTCAGAAAATATGCATTCTTTAAGAATTTTGTATTCAATATCGTTTTGTAAATAAATGCCAACTCCGCCGCCTATTTTTGATTTGCGATGATTGAAGCCAAAATTGTATCCTGTAATATTTACAAGCTCAGAAGTAGAATCAGTTAGCCACCACATTTCTGACACGCCAAGAACAGAGTCGGAATGCCCCTTTGAGATTTTTGAGAATAAGATTTAGTTGATCAAGATTTTTCAACAAACTGCGGGCATTTAAATGCAAAATGGAAAACATCGATTTCTCATTAAGGGAACTAATCTGATCATTAATTTCTTCCTCGACCATGTATCTACTATTCGGTAGTCGAGTAAGAACATTTGAGAGTGGGTCAAATAATCCGGGCTGGTCTATAGGATTTTAGTATAAATCTACTAGCGTTCTATCACGAATGCCGTTCTTTGATTGGCTACGCTACTCGCTATCTATTCTGTGATAGATAGTGGTTTTATGGCAACAAGCTTTTCATCGGCAAAAAGCATTAGCCCCAACATACACTTGGGCGCACAAATTTACCACAACTCAAGCAGTGCACGAAACCTCACTTGAAGAACAAGCCATGCCAACCACAGTACATGGGGCACTGAAAATACATGGTGGCGAGGGTAAAGTGAGGTTTATGCTG
>JAEMWC010000085.1:185000-207500 GCA_016490735.1 Pachyseris speciosa | reverse complement strand
CCTTGCTTTTACTCCCTTGATTTGTCCAGGCGCGAACTAAAGGGAGGCTAACAACGTGGGCGTCTACTCGGGAAGCCGCAAGAGACGCAGCACCAGCCATGAGGGTATTCTTGAGCGCCAAGGCTTCTCTGATGATTATCGGTAGGGAACTATCCCTAGATGACCAGTAGTCACGCACTTGAACGGAATTCCCAGATTTGTCGGAGAAGACACCACCCCAACCTGAGTTCGAGGCATCAGAAAAAGTAGAAATAACTACATGTCTCTCGTCAAACCAGGGAAGACAACCCTGCCAGTTATCCAGGAATCTCCAATATTGGATTTCTCGCAAAAGATCACCAGCGACGATAAGCGGTTTATGGGGTGACTTAGAACCGGACGAAATAGCACGAAATGAGGTACGCGTATAAAGTCGAGGTGCGGGGACAGCGATAGAGAACGAAGTGGTTTTGCCAGCGAAACGTTGTAAAGTCTTAAGGTCTACAGATTCCTGAGATAAAATGAATTCTCTCAAAGTCATAAATTTGGGTTTCTTATCCTCTGGGAGAATGAATGCCATTAAAACAGAATCCGAGAGGTAACCAAGAAACGGACGCGCTGGGATGGGACAAGAGACGATTTTGACAACGCGAGCGTATAACCCAGTGAAGGGAACTGAAACGATAATAAAAGCAGCGGCTTGGGCCAATTCAAAATGAGACCAAATTGGAGAGGTTGGATTCCCGCGCACCATAAGCTGGCCTGCATGGCGATCGTCGATGTATTGCGAGCAGGGCACGCCCAGAGTTCTAATATAACTAGTCGCCAACAAGCCAGTGGAGTGATAAATGTAGGCACTTGCCTTCCATCCGAAGGAGAGTGTATTATAAACGAAATAACAACCTTTCCACGAAAGCCCAAAAAGGGTTCTACTAGACGGAGATAGACAAATGTGGTCGTAGCCACTCTTGTCGTCACAGACAGTCTGAAAATGACCAGGACCAACGTACCTAGGGAGGTCAGATAAGTAATCCAACGAAAAGGGGCAATCCTTAATCCACAAGTTTAAAAACCGTTCGTCGTGGCACATACGTGGTTTAGTAGGCTCAACAGTTATGGGCATAACGAGATGTGGTGGCTGGACTTCCCCCACTTTACCCCAAAATATAAGCGAACCATTTTTAAAGCGATCGATAATTCTGGAGGAGATAAAATCTTCAAACTGGGAACAGATGGGATTATTAGGAAATTCTATTCTAGGAGGAAACGGCGCATCGTAAGATTTGCCCGCGAATTTGCCTTTAAATGGGACTATAAAATCAGCAACGTCGACTTTGTTCCGAATAAAAGAAATTGGCTCCACCTGGGAAGGAAATTGTTCGGAGATGTACTCCCACTGAGCTAAGTTGTTGTGAAGTTTCCCAGGTACAAAAGAGGCCGGGTCTCTAAAGACGTGCAAACTTGGACAGGCGTGAACGAGAAGAGAAGCCACTTGCTGAGGCGAGGGGAGTGGGCCGACAAAACTGGTGGGCTTGCCCTCCCAATTGCACCATTTTTGCGTGACAAGATAGGCTGGACAACTCGAAATAGAGGCAAAAAAAGAAGGTTTAAATCTCTTTTAAGGAGATGGGCAGATAAGAATAAGATGGTACTAAATGCTAAGAAAACGAAAGACATGTGGTCTTCCTCCTCACTTATGCATGAACGATACGGTGATTGACAGAGAAACAGAATTTAAACTGCTAGGTGTGGTAATCCAGGACAACCTCAGATGGAATTCACACATCCCAAGTGTACTCAAGAAAGCTAACAAGCGTATCTATCATATTAGGGCATGTAAGAAAGCCCACCTTCCTGATGAAGTTGGCCTCACGACCTACACAACAAAAATTAGACCCTTGCTTGAGTATGCGTGTCCTATCTGGGGAGGTATTCCTGACTATCTTTCCCTGGAGCTTCAAAGAGTACAGGACCGTTGTTTAAAGATCCTTGGCCTTCCAAAAGATGCCCTCGAAACACTAGCAAATAGAAGAAGCAACCTTACCAAAAATGAGCTGGAACGGATGATGAGGAGCGATACTTTTAAACACTTATTTAAACAATCTGATCATAGCTATAACCTTGGACGCAAAAAATGTAATCAAGTGCCCTTATCACGTACAGTGAGACACCAGCAATCTTTTATCCCAAGAGCACTAAGACTATAGTATATTCTAGATTTTATTATCTTATTATATATGCATTTTTATTATATTTGTAAAAACACATTAATTCTATTGCCATTGTGTTTAAAATAAAGTTTATTATTATTTATTATTATCCCTGAAAGAGAACAAAAAAAAAAGAGCTAAGAGGGAGGCCAAAGAAAAACCCACCAGAGTTGCCGGCCTTAAGCAGCCTCAGAGAGGCATAAAGGCATTAGACACCCGCACTCAAGGCACGACAAAACTGGTAAAAAAGGGACCAACAACAACTTCCTTTAATAGCAAATCAGCAATGGCTCAAAAAGAAGTACAATTTTTTTGAAAGTGACCACGCTGGCCACAATTGAAACAGATACCACGAGCTCTGGCGCCTCTTCGAGCACCCCTTGGAGAAACACCTCTGGCTCCGAAGTGCTGTGGCTGATTCCACCTAGCATAGGGATAAAAATAGCCCGGGTTGCGTTGTCTCGTCATCTTGGCGATGGAGTTGGCGACATCGCTCTCCTCCTTGCTTCCTAACAGCTGGATAATGAAATTTCCAAAATCTGGGGAGGAGGAAAGAGGTCTGCTTTGACGGAGAATAGGGACCTTAAGCAACGAGGACGGCAACGGCAACGAGAACGTCACAAAACAATAGGCTTAATGAGCAAAACCAATGGCTCTGCACGTGCGTTTTACATTTTGGTACATTTCTTTGCCGTCCTCAGCAAAACAACAACGTGAAATGACCAAATTTTATGTTTTCTTGAGAACGTCAGCGCTTGATGACAAATTTTTCTTTCTTTTTCCTGACTTTGACGTCGTTCTTTGCAATTTAGTTCTTGGACAGTTCGGAATAATCGCGAAAGAGTTACAGAAATGAGAACTTATATTTTGAAGTGACGTTTTCGTTGCCGTTGCCGTCGTCGTTGCTTAAGGTCCCTAATAGCCTCATATCTAGACGCTGAAGGATCACCTGAAACTCTAGCTTCGTCTGCAAGCTTCTAAAGGGCTGCCAGGATCGCAAAGGGATCCCTAATGTGGTTGGGGGCGGAAGCCAGCTGCCGGACAAGTTGGAGGGTAACAGAAACATCCGTACCTTTGCCAGTTTCTGCCTTAAGGGAGTTCAACTGCTCTTTGAGGTCAAGAAGTTGTTGCGCCAACTAGAAAATAAGATAAGGCAGCCAGCAATCACTGGGAGCCGTTGAAAAATACACGAAGCTGAAAACGAGAAGCAAACGAACCGAACGATAAAAGAAACAAGGAAGATAATATAAGATAATCAGATACAGAAATTCATATACAGCCTAAACTGAGCATTTATAGTAAAACCTCTCGGCCATGGAAGCTTTTCCTTCTCGGCCACAACCGACAAAAATGAACCCCATCTCGGCCACAACCGACAAAAATTATTCCCATCCCGGCCACAACCGACAGAAATTATTCTCTTCTCGGCCCCAACCGACAAAAACTATTCCTTACCCGGCCACAACCGAGCAAAAAATTATTCCTTTTCCGGCCACAACCGAGTAAAAGAAACGAAGCGAGGAAAGACCACAGAACGGGAAACAAACACTCAGCCCCAAGCGAGCGTTTAAGGTAAAACCTCAACGGCCACAACCGATAATCTAATAATAAAACCACGGGGGAGACGCAAATTCGTCCACGACAGAAAAACTGCCAGAAAAGGACTTGGGTAAACTAGCGACACGTGTGAAATTGCGGAATCACACAGACAGCAAATTAAAGGAGAAAAATTACCTCGGCATGCGGAGCGACGACCGCAGCGTCTGGAGGGTTTTCCTCGGCGACAGCAGGAGGAGGAGGCGCCTCGGAACGTCAGCAGGTAGAACAACAACTGGGGCGGGGGGTTGTTCATCGGCCATCTTGGAGTAAACGACGCAAGAATCAAGATTCCATGCTTGCTGCTAAACTGGACAAATTCGTCATTACACGTGTTTATTTATATACAGAAAGCTATTCCCAAAGGGGATAATCAAATACACGCCGGAATTGATACTCTAGAAAGTGATAGGCACGAGATTATAGCCTGTATTGCGCGAGTGAGCATTGGGAATAGCTTTATTTATACACGGTTACAAATATCAGTTTTACATAGAAAATAGGAAACGGATGGAATGAGGACACAGGGGCACCCAACGGCAAGTTTCGGTAGATATCTGTTCGATGGAGGGTAGTTCGCATTTTGGCTTTCGGCATCGATTAAAGAGTGCACTCGGATTTTCGTAACTGAGACGTGGCCTAAAAGATTCGCAATTGGGAAACCATAGGCCCTGAGATGTTCGGAAGGGTTATATTTGCTGTTTTTGGCAGTCAAAAACGTCATGATCACCTAGCATTTTCGGAAAGAAAATAGCTCCCTAGAGAGTTCGTGGAAAGTTCATTTCAGCTAGCATTTTCTCAAAAGGAGATGTTCTTCCCTAACACCTAAGGAATCCGAACAGATCAAATTCTTCTAGCTAACGAAAACATCATTTTAAACGAACTTCAAACACCATAAGGTACTTAAAAATGCCTTTCTGCAGCGTTTGGTTGATTTGTCTCGTTGGGTGCCCCTTAGGACATTCCACGGAATATAAAGGTAATTACCGTGACATAGGAAACCATGACTTAGCTGTTCTTTGCGGGTAGGTTGGAAAAACAAGAACGCCGGAATCCAGAATTCGGGATCCAGAATTTTTATAATTATATAGATATTTATTTTTTAAATTATTTTTTCTTATTCTTCGCTGGGCACGTATACTAACAGGAGCCGTAGACGAACTATTTAAAAAGCTTAACCACACGCAATCAAAGAATCATTCACTGGTTTACATAAACTAACACAAAAGTACGACTCACAATCATGTTCATGCTTGATATAGACAATTTACACTTCTGTTCACGCAACATGACACAGCTTCTGTTAAAGTTAGTTAAAAAAAGAGGCACTTGTCTTTTTTCAGGTCAAGGGGATTACTTTTGAGAAATTTCAAGCTGCAATGGTTAGTTTATTGAAGAATTTCGTAACTGTGGAACTATCGCGGTGTCACGTATACAAACTTTTGATTTGCTATTTCCGTCGCTTTTATTTTGTAGGGAGCTTAAGCAAAGGCTGTTTTGGATAACCTAAGGCAACCGGAAGTGGTGCGTTTTCCCTTGCATTGACACTGCCACATTTGTATTGTTAATTGTTTTTACTCTTATAGAGACTGTTTTTCATTTCCTTATCTCCTGAGGCACCTATACCGGGAATACTTGAACATAACATAACATAACATGCATGACAGTACAAATTTAACATGCTGAGGTCAAGGGTCTAGCACTCCGTATAAATTTCCAGTTATGCGAAGACCAGTAAAACTAATTCATCATGTTTTCCTTTAAAAAATTAACCCGTCCGGGAACCGCGGTCAATGCCGAACAAATCAGAGGTTCGACTTGGACGGGGGAGATACAGAAAGGCATTGGGCATCAGGGTCCAACACCATTTTTACAGTAGCAGTGATAGCAGGGACAAGTTTCAATAGAGACCAACTCCACTGGTTTTAATTTTCATGTAAAAAGGTACACTAAACAATCCGCGTGTCGTATGGCTACTGTTGGCGTGCGATTGTTCTCACTGCGGAAAATCAAGCTACATCCCTCAGGCAGTACAATGACTCAGAACTAAAAAAATTAACTACAGAGTTAAGTAAATTAGAATGTATTTGCTGTCAAAACAAAAGAGGAAGGGTCCAGTCCATTCAATTTTTTCTTGCTAGTTCTTTTTTATCTGTCCTAAAGTAATGAAATAAAACCCGGCTTCAGTATAACTCCTGTTGAGTTTCTTCTGGCTTAAGGTGATTCCTTACAACTGCATGGCGCATCCTTACTGCGCACATTAGAATCATGGCGTATTTGCCTTAACATTCAGCTTCGTCATCCGAAATTTTCCCTTTGTCATTTGAAACGAGCACGGTAACCCTCCTTTTATTGGTGTTACTCGTAATAGGCACACGAAAAACATTTTAAGGAGAAAAAAAAGTTTTATAGTAGAAGTTGGATGATTTATATAACAAAGACCTGAAACTCTGCCTTTGCAGCCAGGCAGCAGTATCAGATGAAGTCTGGATTCCGTATTCTGGATTCTGGATATTCCAGCATTCCTGTTTTTCCAACCGACCGTCGTTAGTGGTCGTTCTTCTGTACTCTTGCGGTTTGACACAAAATTTAAGGTTTGGGCTAACGTTTACTTTGCCTTTGGCTGGATGCGGCGCGACAACGGGGATTTTACCAACTGGTTTGGAAGGGACTTGCTTTAGTTACCTACTGTTCTTGCTCTTATAAAGCTTTTCACTGGGACAGCAAAGCTGGGCGTGTAATCAGATTAGCCGAAGATCAGAGGATTTATTGCCGGAACTTACGTCGCCAACGCGGATGTTTTACTGAAAGTGAGATTAAAAAACACACTGATGGAATTTTGCGTTTAACCAAGCACAGAACAGGAGATAAGATGACAATGTAGTGCCAGGCCAGTTCTGTGCTGAACTTATTCTTATAGTTACAGCCACAAAAAGTCCGCACTGTTTCGTTCCTTAACTACCTGCACCGTTTTAAATACCAACCAGTTTTTTCTACCGAATTTCAAACGTTTTTCATTATTGCTGCCTTCTGCTTGTCTTCGGCTCATAGCCGAACGAATTTGGATGAACTTTGGTTACGAACACAGTCGTTTCAATTCCAATGCTCAGTTTATGTGCGCCAGGTTTCTCAACAGCACTAAAATTAACAACTAAACGATAAAAGCGAACATAATAAACGTTATCAAAGCAATCGAGCATGGGCCCCTGAGGAGGTTAAAAAAATACAGCGGAAAGAGCTCACTTTACGGATAAGGTGAAGTCTATTAACGGCGCCGTAACCGGCAGGATTATAGATTACAGAGGGGATAAGCTTTCTTTAAGGTGGCTCAAATTGTTTCGTTATTGTTAAACACCAACTCTTTGATGGGTCGATACTCCCACAAAGTTTTGTTTGTTTTCTTGAACATGGTATCAAAAGATTTCCCATTTATTTCTCAACAATGCGCGATCAAGTTTTTGACATATAAGGTTACCATAGCAACAGTACAGCCTCTTAGAAACACCCTCAATTTTTGTTTTATGTGCCTATAACTCAAAAACGAGTCCGGTGTCCCCCAGTATTTATCATTAAATCGCAATGAGCATATGTAGATTCATCTTTCTGCAAAGTTTAAAAAAAATCTGTACATGGGGTTCAGAGCCACTTTAAATTACCCGCAAAAATTAAGGTGGCTCTGAACACCATGTACAGATTTTTTTAAAATTATGCAGAAAGATGAATCTTCACATGCTGATTGCGATTCAATAATAAAAACCGGGTCACCGAACTCGTTTTTGAGTCACAGGCACATAAATCCAAAATTAAGGGTGTTTTTAAGCGGCTGTACTGTTGCTATGGTAACCTTATATGTCAATAAAATGATCGCAAATTGTTGAGAAATAATTGGGAAATTTTTGGATACCATGTCCAAGAAAACAAACAAAAAATTGTGAGAGTATCGATCCATCAAAGAGTTGGTGTTTAAAAACAACGAAACCATTTTGAGCCACCTTAAGATACATATCTCACATGCAAAAATGAACGCTTTAAAAACCCACAACGATTGTTGGTTACGTGGTGGTTTTTCAGTGTTCAGCAAAATTTCTAAGCACTTTTTTCAAGGCTGTCTCAAATAATTTCGTTTTTCCCTCAAACTTTTATTTTACAGTACACACACCATCGTTTCAGAGAGTGACTTACCCTGATTACATTATACCTAGATACATCGATACATAGCTTTGTACTCAGTTACAGCTGCCAATATACACATAGCTACATGTACACTTAAATAAACATAGTTACACTAACATAATATTAATCCTTCACCCTGATCGGCTTCTCGGAATATGCAATCGCAATAGAAAAATACGTCTACGTCTACGATTTCTAATAATGGTTGCCACTTTTCGCTGTGGAAGTCTAGTCGGCTATTCACAAAGGCAATGTGCTTTTTTTCGATGCGTTCTATGTATTTTAATTTAGCTATTAGATGGGATAATAAGGGTGGCGTTTTTCTTTGACGGTTATGTTATATAATTTGCTTACCAGTAATGATGATATGATTGGGTAGCGTCCAAAACTGAAACTTCAAAATGAAGGTCGTTTAGCCAAAGAAACACCGAGTTCCAAAAATCCAGTCTAATCTTGCAATGAACGAATAAAAATGCTCGAGAGATTCTGCTATTTCTTCACGGAAAGTACACAAATCCAAATCCGTAAGATTCATTTTGCTTAGCAGCTTACTATTGTACATAATTCGATGTTAAAGACTGAACTGGAAACATCTTGTTTTAACGTTAACAGTTACCTTGAAATGGATCAATTAGATAAGATCCCAATTAATTTTGTGATTGGGAAACAAGTTTTCGTATTTTTGCTTAGTTGTAGGAAGGACGCGGTTTTTAAGCAACTAACGACCATTAGTATAAATCTACTAGCGTTCTATCACGAATGCTGTTCTCTGATTGGCTACGCTACTCGCTATCTATTTTGTGTTAGTATAAATCTACTAGCGTTCTATCACGAATGCCGTTCTCTGGTTGGCTACGCTACTCGCTATCTATTTAAACAATAGAGTGGTTCTGTCGAGGAACAACTGATAGTTGCCCCGCGGAAATTTGATGTTCTTAAAACAAATATTTGCCCGAGAAGCGAAGCTTCGAGGGCAAATATGCTAGTTTTAAGAACATCAAATTTCCAAGGGGCAACTATCAGACCGATAGTTCCGAGACATAAACACTCTATTGTTCACCACTAAATTTTCTTCCGCGCGCCACTTCAAAAACTTCAAAAAACAACGCGCCACAAAAAAAAAAAAAAACAACAACAACAACAACGCCGTCAAAAAAAGTAACGCGCCACTTCAAAAACAAAAACTTCAAAAACACTTCAAAACGCTTGTTTAGTAGCGAAAATTTTTCACGGACGACTACTATCCATCCGGGTATTTTCCTCGGACGGCCACTATGGGCTGATAGTGTCTCTCCGCAGATGAACACTATCGCGTCACGTGATCAGTTTAAACTAATAAGAATCGGAAAAAATTTAGTGGTGAACTATAATCTGTGATAGATAGTGAGTAGCGATTGTAAATAAAATGGCGGCCGCTTCTTTGCGTTTTCGAAGTGTCTGCGAGGAGGATTTAGATAATTTACTTGTTAGTTTTGAACGTCTAGTAGATTTATACTAAAACAATTACATTATTCGCTCTCGATTTCTATGCGTGACAGCTGATTCGGGCTGCGCCCTCATCAGCTATCACGCGATAGAAATCTCGAGCTCATAATCTAATTGTTAAATAAATAGTGAGTAGCGGTTGTGAACAAAATGGCGGCCGCTTCTTCGCGTTTTTGAAGTGTCTGTGAGAAGGATTAAGATAATTCACTTGTTTAGTTTTGAACGACTGATAGATTTATACCAAAACAATTAGATTATTCGCTCTCGATTTCTATGCGTGATAGCAGATTTCATCAGCTATCACGCGATAGAAATTTCGAGCTCATAATCTAATTATTAAATATAATTTCTTAGAAGTTAACTGGCAGATATGCTGACAACCTCGTCATTGAGCTTTAAAGATAAATCTGTATTTCTTATTTTTTTATAGAGTTGACTGTTTTAATTATGGTCTTGTCAAAGCTGATCAGGGATGCACGATACATGAATTTAGGTAAAGCAAGAGCTTTGATGATTTGGATCTTGCCCATTACTGTGAGATTTCTCCACTGTCAAGAGTTTAAGGTCTTTTTTAGAGAGTCTAAGATTGCGCTGAAGTTGAGTTCTTGTTTCAACCGCCAGTTATATGTGAAAAAGACACCAAGAATATCTTTATAGGTTTATTAACTATTTCAATGCTAAGCGATTCCTCGATTTCATCGTTTAATTTTAAACCCGAGCATTCACCGAAAAGTATCAACGCATAGAACAAATCGTCTAATGAAACTTTATTGAGCAAAAAGATAGTGAGGTCATCATTAAAGGCTGCTTATTTGATTTCTCTGTTATCTATAAGAATATCTTTAATGTCTGGGTCAGTGCGGATTGTAATAATTAGCGGGATTTCGAGAGCTACGATAAACAAATAAGGTGACAGCTGATCACCTTGCCTTACACCTCTTTCAATCTAAAATAAAGGGGTGGAGAATCCACTATTAGTCACACAGCTCGAGATGTTGGTGTAGAAGACAGTTGGCCACAGTTAAAGGATTTTTAAGCCCTTAATAAGAAATCCCAGCTTATAGAATCAAACACAGTCAAGTCAAAAGGAACTAACAGTCCAGGAAGTTGTTTGATTCTCGTGAATTCCATAATATCATTAATGGTTCTTACGGCGTCGAAAAAAGTTTTACCTTTAACATACGCGTCTTGATGTTATGAGGGAGGCCTTTTAATAGCCTTATAAGGCTAGGGCTTTGGAGGCGATTTTTGCATCCACGTTTAGTAACGAGATTGGCCGCCAATTCTTAATTGCTCTTCTATCTCGGTTTTTCTTTTCAACCAGTGTAATCACAGCCTGCTTTGGGGAGTTGGATAGTTCCCCGTATACAAATGAATAATTAAATGAGTCAGTTAGTAGTTGGCCGAGAAGAGGCTGTCATTTCCGTGTGATTTTCCATTAGGACAACGCATTGTAACATTCGTCCTTGGATAGACTGCCTTCACAGAGAGCTCTTTGATCATCGGTCAAAACCGGTATATAGTCCGCATTGTCTAGGAAACTAGAAAAAATTTCTTCCGAGGCAGTAGATGTTTGCTAGCACTTGTAAACGCTTTTAACCCTTAAACGCCAAGTGTACGATATATCGTACGGATTTATAAAACAGACAGGCCTACCGCTTTCAAGATTGCCCACGCTCTCAAATTTAGACCTGATTATTATGGTCTGTTTAAATTGTCGACCAGTAACTGTTTTACGCTTTAAGAGTCAATACACTGGGAATAACCTTCGTTTTCCGTTCCATATCATTATTTGTTTTCAAGCAAAACCAAAAATGGCCGTTTTATGCGCCCTGGAGCAAAGCTAAAAAACATACATCTTTGCTTTCAATTCTTTAATTCAAAATCCACCTTTGGAAAACCAAACATTCTAATGAGGGCAAACCTTGATCTCATGACTAAGCATCTATGTCCAATTTTGCCTCTCACGCCTACAACGAGTCGAGCATCAGCCATTTGATTCGAGAAACTTTTGAAAGTCTCTGTTTTTCTCTTTGGCGCCCGAATTGCATTCTGGGAAATTTGGATACCACGGCGAAATGGGGTAGAGACTTGTATCTCAAATTGACCTTCAGTGATACTGCTGGGCAGTGGAAACATGGGTTTGTTGTGGGTGCTCGTTGCACCGTGGGCTCAGTATTAAAGGGCGGTTTGACATATGGAAACAAGTCAAAACCGCGAAATGGAGGTTCCGCCAGTGTCGAGCCATCCGGACCTGCTGGCAAAATATGGTACGCGTTGTGTTCTTTGCAAGTTAAATCTCGCCAGGTCCAAGAATCCATCACAAAACGGCTTGAGAGACGAACTTCACTTCTGAGCTGCCATGATTCGACACGACCACTTTTGGCGCCCCAGTCGTTGTGAAATTATCTCTCACCTCTGGCTTCGTTTAGAGGTTTGCCTCTACTCTCCATTCCAGCTTAATGATGCAAGCGTGGGAACTTCTGCAGTGAAAAATGGCTCGAAAACACACTTATAAACCGAGTACCTACCGATTACAACTCGTTACGGTCGCGAGCAAAACAACAACGGTTCAAATTGGTCCTCGGTATTCTAGCCTCCCACGCAGTCGTTTTTAGGGGACTCGTATTTCACCTCCTCCCCTCCCCTCCCCTCCATCTCCTCCTTAGCAGGGAGGATGTGAAATACGAGTCCCCTAAAAACGACTGCGTGGGAGGCTATCGGTATTCCAGAGCAGCAAACGTTTCAAGTCTTTCAAGGGAGACCTTCATTTCGGACATCTAGATCCCGTTCAATTATTTGCATCAAGAAAATTGCCGAAAGCGTTTGTGTCTTAAAGGGTTCAGTTGTATTGGACAGTCAGTAAGCACCTGAAACATTATTTTTAGGATGATTATTATAATTTGCACATTCTCAACTGACGAATAGAAGGTATTATTAATGCGCATTATTTGTATTACCGTATGGTTCAACATGTAGATGAATTTTTTGAAGAATCTTCGGGGCATTCTGTAGATTTCAATTGATAACTTGAGTTCATGCCTCGATGTTTGAAGCTTAAAATGTTTGTTATCGTGTTACGCATTTCTCTCGCGATTCAAATATATGCACTTTCGTTTATACAATGACCGTCTACTGAAAACACACCTATGTCTCCCCCCTTGTTACACCTACAATACACGACCAATCAGAAATGCGCTGTAGTACATTAATTGCGTTGCTGTCGGAAATGAATCAGTTTCCCTTCTAAGATTCTTGCAAATACCGTACACTTCGTTTCTCTTCCTGAAATCTGCGGGACCAAATCGACGTTTTACTATGTCACGGCCTCGTGTGGGCAGATCGATTTTCTATAACAATGTAACTGTTTTACTCTCAGTCACTGGTTCATGTCATGAATAAAAAGCATGGTCATTTCGTATCCATGCGTTCAGCTAGATCTTACAAAGGAAAATGAGAGTTGGGAGTTAAGCATAACGACTTCGCGTGACTTACACGAGACATCATTCGATATTCTGCCTTGTTAGTTTTTCCGGTTATTACTGAATGGCATTTTTAGCATTTCACAGAGCTTATCACACTGATAGTGAACGAACGCGGCCATCAGTATTGATGACACAAAACGTGAGTACGATGCAACGGCTAAAAAGAGCGGAAAATAACTTCTATGGTGAAACTCCCCACAATAGTGATGGAGTATATGAAGAGGTTCACGTCTACAGCAACCCTGCAAACGAGTTGGGAATAAGTAGCTTGGATTTAGCTGCTTTCACAGTTAACAGCAGCGTGTACAAAAATCCAGAAAGACGTAGAAACGAAGATGCTCGAGAAGAACGCTTTGAATCTTTGGATTATATGGACGCAATAGGAAAGCAGTCTCTGAAGTCCTCCCGTAGAATGAGATGGCTTGTGGTTTTAAACGGTCTGTTGTCAGTTTTAACACTCCTCTGCCTAGGGCTGACAAGCTTTGTATGTTACAAAGTGATCATCAAGGGAGACGGATGCGGTAGCTGTGATGATTTGCACCCTACTGGTATGGTATTTTATTTGATCAACTGGAATATTCTGTATTGACGATAAAGTTGTCTTGTTGCCTCCTAAAATAAAAATACCTTTCCTGTTTGAAATACCTAAATCTTTAGCTGTTGTCATGTTGTTCGTCAGCACAATTGATTTATACGATTTAAGTATTACTAGCTTTTTCACTCATAACCTTGCGGAATACTTTTCTTGAAGATCGCCAGTATAAGTTATTGCCAATTCGGCATAGTAAATATCATTTTCATACACGTACATCCTTGAAACAAACCCACGGATCATTGTTTACGTTTGCATACGGGAAATGTTGTATCAAGTTGCTCGGAAACATTCGATGACTGAAATTTTAAGGACTTAATTCGTTGTGGTAGGTGTTTCGAAGTGAATGATATCCAAACATCCTAAGGTTGGGTGATCACTTTGCACGGTTTATTGCGGACACTTTTTTCATCACTCTCCCACGTCTGTTCCCCAAAACGAGCATGCAAAAATATTCTCTTGTAAAAAATTATGTCACTTTAAATCGACCGTCCCTTTTCCCCCCATTTTTCTACCTAGTCGGTGGTCGTTGAAGGTGTTGGGCTGTACTTGACCACAGAAGAGGTTTGAAGTAAAATTATGGATATTGAGTTAAAGCGTGGGGTCCCGATAGAGAACGAACGCTTGTCGAGTGTTTTGGGTTGCATGTGTTTAGTCTAATTCGTCAACATTTCAAAACAGTTTAGCCTTGGGTGTGTAGGCAACTATGGCGTTCGCTATCGTTAAAATCAATATGCAGTGCACAGGCATTCGACTCGTGTCATGCCTGTGCCTTTTACTCGAACCATACAAATTACATATTAGATTTTCAACGTTTGTCGAATATTTTAGATTTTCTTTTAGGGAGTTTGTTCTATAGGGTCCACCTCCTAAACTCCCTTTTCGGGGCATTCTTTGTGTAGTCACCTTTATGTTAATGCCTTGAATAAAATGATGTATGTATGTATGTATATGTATGTAAATGTAAAAATGTAACCAAACGTACACAACGGTGAAAACTACAAAAAAAGAAACATGGAGTAACAACCAAAGACTAACTTTGCAACTCATTAGCATTAAAGGACTTAATCCCCGATAACATTAGTGTGGCGTACCTCAGGTATCCCGCACAAATAGATGATAAAAACAACAAAACACAATCTGTGCTCCTTGGATCTAACGACCATGTGCTCCTAGTCATGTGATAATGAAGTCATGCCTGTTATGTAAGTGTCACATAACGTAAACCGGCAAAACAAAATCCAAACCTATCGGACCTAAATAGTAAACAGCGTTCTAAATATGGATTTTCTTTGGAGAAAGACATATAATCCGACTAGCAGTGAGAGGAAGACGTTTGTCGCATTAGAAAAATCCTGCCCCGAGACGGATGCAGATTGATATCACTTTCCTCTTGCCCGACCGTACACTGTTCAATACAATTTATACAACAGCAACACAATAAGATGTCTAAAATTCTCTAGAAAAAGAGAAATCCATTTTGAGTGGTTTCTCCTTATTTAGTTGCGTGGTTTGTTTAGATGAGCACTCACTCTTTGTTTGCCGTGTAACACTCAGCTCGGTCAGCACGACTGTAAACTCGCGAGAGATTGCCGTAAGACTTGTCGCCTTCCTACTGTGTCTGTTTGCTTTTCTTTCTTCTTAACTACTAAGTAAAACATACCTGTGATATAAATTTTTATGTACACGCGAAAAGCTAAAATAGGGCATAATTTTGGCCTCCACAGGTTTTGCCTTGCGTTGTAGTTTATTTTACAACTAACTGACATCAGTTAAGGTAGACCATTGAAATTATGAATTCTACGATTGATGTCCTAGCTTTAAAAGCCTGTCTACTTTCTACACAGACTAATCTCCTCGTTGCCTTGAAAAAGACATTTCGGAAAGTCGTTCAGAAACTTAACTGGAAGTTGTCGCTTTTATGAGCTGTTATTTGTCCTTCTCATCGAGCATCTCTATCGTTTACTCCAGGGGGTGGGGGGCGGGGGTACTTGACCCATGTTTGGGTATAGGGGTGCTGCTTTGCTGGGGGCTTAAAACTCTGACTCTGACAAAAGGACAACATCGTATATCCATCCTCTCTTGTTTTACACAAGTGTTTTAGTGGAAATTGTGATCGCATTTAAAGGCCCATTGTCCCATTATAATTGTCAGTCCTGAAAATGGTGTAATGTTGACTGATGACCCGCTGAATAAATACAGATAAACGTCTCAGATTTCGGATTCCGTTCGGATTGCGAAATAGTCGATAGCTTGAGCGGGCTCTCCAGTTTGTTGACCTTTTTTGTTGCGGTGCGACCGCCTGACTCGCGCCGCAACAAAAAAACTGGAGAGCCTGCTCACAGGCAAAATAGTCAACGACAATCTTGAAACCATACCCCGTCTAGGACGGGTCCAGACTCTTTTCAGGACATCTCGCTTGAAATTATATATACCCGGTTTAGGGCAGAGGAGCCAAAAACCATACCCTATCCAGCGGCACGTCCACGTACAGACCATATAGGGGAATACCCCCCCCCCCGGGTGGGGACGTTTACTTTTATTTCATTTAGTGACTGATCTATTTTCAGTTCGTGATACCCAAGGATACCCAACAGTGATGGCAAACGTAGATTGGAGAAATCTCGTAACAAACGTTCAACTGAGCCTTCAGGACCTTCAGAGGAATGTTTCAACACTGGAGCTACTAATAAACTTGGTACGCCCATATATAACAGTAACTCGGTAAGCTCGGGTTCAGTTCCCGAGTCAACTAGTCGATAGAAACAAAGGCCAAGTCAGTGTTTAATTGTTTTAGTATAACCCAGTGACTGATCTATTTAACAAAGAAATTCGATAAAAGTTTTGTTTATTTGTTCATTTTCTGCCTGGTTGGTTAGTAAGTATAGCAGTTTCCTTATTGTGCGCGATCCAAGGAAGTCTACCAAAAATTAGACCACTTAGCGTGGCCAATCAGGTTTCGAGTTTGCCTGCAATAAGTCCGTCATCTTGTTACGCTAATACTGCTATCTTCGACTGCTGGCAAACTTGGCAGCTACGCAGCTCAAATGAGCCTCTTAAAATAGGTTATCTTACTTATAGTTCAGTTGCTCCTGCTTACTTGATTGAGGTCAAGGAAATGCGAAAAAAATATTGTCAATAAGTGACTGCAGGCAACACAGATTAAGTATTGCACCGATTGACCACTATTTAATTAGACTAGATAATTGTTTTCTATTTAACTATTTGCATTTTATACTCAAATTTCTAAATGTTGTAAAAATAAAATGCGCTCTAGTTCTGTGAAGAAGCCTCATGGAGGTCTTTTGATGTGGTGTATCAATTGTTTTTTTAAAGCAGGAAAAGGCGCCGTAACTCTTTAGCTGTTAAGCCTTACAAATTTTATTTGTAAAATTCCAGCTTTGACTTATTCTCAGGAAAGAAATCTACTGCGCCGTTCTTTGAGCAAAATTTCAGAAAATTTGACAGAACTACGAGATGAAGTAAACAGGACAAGACAAAACGTTATTGACGAGGTAAGTTACTTAGACCATTCTAATTCCTTTCTTCTACTAAGTTTCCCAAACTTTTTACCTCACATTTCAGCGTGTGTTAGCAGAATTTTATCAACCAAATTTTGGCTGTTGTACAGGTGGCGGTTGTACTACGATCGAAGTTATTTTTCTACATTTTCAAGGCAAATTGACACGTCTGGCCGTAATTTTAGGTCTGAGAAAAGGGCTATTCTTGTGGTATTCTTAAAGATTTCTTTGTTGGTTCGTAGATTTTTCTGTTAAGTACGCTGACCAAAAGTCAAAGCTCTTTACAAATTATGGAAAAGATCGCTGTACGGTCAATAATTCAATGCGCGAGAACCGTGCACACAGTGAGCTCTTTCTTCTAACCAACGATAGAAATTCGCTCAGAATAAGCGCAAATGTACTCAATAAGTTCAGCAATATAAAACTCGCAGGGCGCCCCGGGACGCCCCTCGCTTTGTACATGAATTTTGGACTGAGCGTTTCGCGATTTTGAAGATGCCACCTACAATGCAAGCGCACATGTTATGCACCTGAAGGCTCTTTGGGAAAGTGGACAATTCTTTAAAGATTTGCTTTTGATCAATGTCAGTTTAAGCAGCCCGTGTAGAATAGCTGTGCTAACTGCGGGCTACAAAGGCTTTTTTTTGACAAATGTATAAATAAAGTCAATGTTTTTGTTGTTGCTGTTGTTGTCTGCACTTACCGCTAAAACTTGTCTTGTTGGATACCCTTTCGGATACCCTGCACGTTTGCTGCACCATCGTATGCTTGACCGTGGCAGTTGGCTAGTGACAGATTACAACGAGTGAGAACATCTGTTAACGTGGTTACAAGTGTGTCAGAAAATGTGTGGCCTCCTCAGAAATTGTGTAGTAATTGTCCAGCCACCTAATTGATATGCTCATTTGTTCGTTGTTGCTCATGTCGGTAGCTTTGTCAGCCATGATAGAATACCAGGGTGGGGTTTTCAAAAGAGTTTTCAAACCTTCTTTCGCCATTAAAGTTACCAGTTCTTTAATGATGTCATGCAACATGTACCGTTCTTCCTTAAGCCACAATCTAATAGTTTTGCTATCTTCTGCTAGAACTTTCAACATCTGGGGAAGGTTGCATTCTTCCTCTGTATGGCCTCTGATGGTCAAGCCTTGACGGAAAAGATATCTCAGTGAGGTTACCTGTTTGACTGCCTGCAATGCTTCTTCCTGCGATGAAATCATTTCATTCACACTAGGCTTATTATGCTGCGACATTTTAAGAATTGATTCTCTGTGACACTGCGACGCCTCGTGCTTTCGAAATTTCGCAAGAGAGTTTTTGTAGTTATCAAAACCCGTAGTTGTAAATGCTGCTTCACCATTTCTGCTGAATGATAAACCCCCTTCCTTTATTGCTTATGACAATATGACAATATGCCTTGCCGCGATTAGTACATACTGTAAGTCAAGGGAATTCTGAATACCAGGATTCTTGGAAGTTTCTTCCCTTATTTTTGGAAGCGAACTCCTTAGCAGAGGGCTGGCATGGTTTCTGTGCAGCACTTCCATTTGTCGAGCAGCACACGTTTGCGTGGTTTGTTCGGCAGTATCAGTCGATGTCACGAGCTTGTCGTCTTCCTCTACACAGGAAGAAGACGCTACAACTTCCCCTTCATCTGCTGCAGTATAATTTTCAGTATGTTAACAGCATCGCTTTGATGAAGCCATAAAAATGATTCGATTTTTCTCTTTGGAGGCATTGTTACTTTTTAAACGTCTACTGACAATTGTTCGATAAAATATATAAGACCGGCAGAATAATTAACAATTATTCTACGAGGGCGCGCTGGATATGAAGTGATAAATAACCAACGAGGCGCATAGCGCCGAGTTGGTTATAATCATTTCATATCCAGCAAGCCCGAGTAGAATAATTGTTTTATTAAAAACTCTACGACGCATAATTGAGAATCTGAACAAAAAAAAGTGGAAGTTTAGGCTCCTTTTTGAAAAAAGTGCAGAGTTTAGTTGCTCTGAATGGTTGTAAATGGTTAGTAGTTTAGTAAAAAATATTCAATCATTGATCAAAGAGGGTGGAATGGCTTTCAGGTAGAAGTACGAGCCGAGAGAAACGAATTTGTAATCCATAAAAACAACAGCACCATGGGCGAATTTCATCAAAATGAAGACAAAATTCAATTTATTTTGATGGACTGGAACATTGTGTCACCATACCTGGTCGGAGATATAAGATATATGAGGGATAAGCAAGACAAATGTCCAGGTTATGCTTCAAGAAATGGCTTATAGAAATTTGTCTCGATACGTGGAGCAAAAAGTGGAACCTCTGCCGAACAGAATAACAGTTACAACAAGAACGGCGATTCTTCTCATTTTTTACAAAACATCTTACCTGTGACTGCAAAGTTTGAAGCTGGTGATTGATACGTTGCATCGAGTGCAGGTCAGAATATTTCTTAATGTGTGTTAAGAGCAGCTGCCTGTAAGAACCGCATTTCACCGACCACTTGGTCGAATTTCTGATATTTCGTCTGAAGATAAACTTGGATGAATTTTTTTCGAAAATCATATACAATCGTATACAGGTTTGTGTAAGCGACTCACCTTGAAACTAATGCTTATTTTCATTAAATTAAAAGTGTTTCCGGTATGCGATTTTCTCTAAATTAAAACTCATATCTCGAAAGACGAAGAAAAGAACTTTGTTTGTTCTAAGTTTCAAGCTCTGATTCAAACTCTTTTCTACTCAGGGAAGATCGAATATAAGTGCGATACTTGCGGCTCACAATTTACGTCACGAATTAAGAGATCAAAACCGATTCACAAACACTGACATCTGGAGTACGTAAGTGTTTCCAGACATCACATATACGGCTCTAAAACTAATGAGACTGACTGAAGGCAACCATTCAATGTTTTACGCTTCCAGATTCTGCTCTAAAAATATATTTATCCGGTCAATTAGCCTACGAAACATGTGCAACAGGTTTTCATACCAATTCGGCGTTGCAGTTAGTTGTACAAATCAGACTTTACACCTCCTTTATCTTCTTAAATGCAGCAGTCGATCAGTGAAATGGCTATAAAGGAAACAAACTTTGTAAGAAAGTTCAAGCTTTCAGCAAATCATCATGTTAAGATGGATCGTGCCACTGGAAAGTAAACATTGAACTGTTTACATATACTGAAGTGTACGAACCATATATGGTTTACCAATCCATGATCTTTGAAAATGTCACCAGAAGAGCCGTGCCAGTTGCAGTTTAAGAGGTAGATATATCAGGAAGAACGGATTTTGATAACAACCTTGATAAGTAATACCCTTTGAGCAATGTTTGAGACTATATAAAGGAAAGCTTGCAGAAAAGGCTTATTTGCGTGTAATGAACAAACGTGTGACGCAAGGTTACCGGTTGTCACGCCATGCGCCTTCAGACTGGAAACAAATCTAGAGAGCTTAGTTTCATGTTATACGCTCATTTAGTTTCATCAGTCATGTACAAATTATATTGGTTCATAAAACAATGGAAATGGTCAGGAATAAAACTTGTCCCTGAACACTTGCGTTGAAACGTAAAAAATACTTGGATGAATTTCCTTTTTAATAGAAATTGAGCCTATCCCAGAGATGAAAAGAACCTAAAGTATATGCACTGTTACAGACTAAATATTACATGTACCATGTTTTACTTTGCGATTATTTGAAACGGGTTATCATGTGAAAATGTTACTAATTCAAAACGCAATGTGCAAACAATACTTGGAAACAAGGCTGTTATGAAAATCCGTTCTTCCTGATATATCTACCTCCTAAACTGCATCTGGCATGGCTCTTCTGGTGACATTTTCAAAGATCATGGATTGGTAAACCATATATGGTTCGTACACTTCAGTATATGTAAACAGTTCAATGTTTACTTTCCAGTGACACAATCCATCTTAACATGATGATTTGCTGAAAGCTTGAACTTTCTTACAAAGTTTGTTTCCTTTACAACCATTCTACTGATCGACTGCTACATTTAAGAAGATAAAGAAGCTGTAAAGTCTGATTTGCACAACTAACTGCAACGCCGAATTGGTATGAAAACCTGTTGCACATGTTTCGTAGGCTAATTGACCGGATAAATATATTTTTAGAGCAGAATCTGGAAGCGTAAAACATTGAATGGTTGCCTTCAGTCAGTCTCATTAGTTTTAGAGCCGTATATGTGATGTCTGGAAACACTTACGTACTCCAGATGTCAGTGTTTGTGAATCGGTTTTGATCTCTTAATTCGTGACGTAAATTGTGAGCCGCAAGTATCGCACGCATATTCGATCTTCCCTGAGTGGAAAAGAGTTTGAATCCGAGAGCTTGAAACTTGGAACAAACAAAGTTCTTTTCTTCGTCTTTCGAGATATGAGTTTTAATTTAGAGAAAATCGGATACCAGAAACACCATTTTGAGTTGCGTACACAAACCTGCAGGTTTTAGAAAGCAGGCAGGGAATTTGGAATTTTTATTGTATTAATTTTCTTGTATGATGGTTGATCTAGGTTTGTGTGAAGTTTCAAGTTCATTGGATTAATTTACGCCGTGCGCGGGGCTTAGTCCTTGGACCTAAATTTTCGCGGCTTTAATCGGCCCGCGACCGCACCTTGGCTGTATTTTCAAAATCTTGCAATTTCTCCAAAAATAAAATACTCTGGAACTTTAAAATATGATTTTCGGAAATAGTTCATCCAAGGTTATCTTCAGACGAAATATCAGAAATTCGACCAAGTGGTCGCTGAAATGCGGTTCTCGATCCTTATAGACAGCCGCTCTTAAGTTTTTAAAAAGTGTCACTGATCACTGGAAAGATTTTCAATAGTGGATTATTGCTGCAAATTTTATCTGAAGTTCTTGTTTGTTCAGTTTGTTTTGAATAGACTGGCCCGTAAGCATGGTTACAGATTGGTGACATCGACACTTGTTGTTGAATTCGTTTGGTTAAGTTCAAAAACTCTTTCGGTATCTCCGTAAATAAAATTGCGTTTTGCTATTAGCTAAACATCAACAGCCCGGAAAATTTTCGATTCTTTAGCGCTGCAAGAAATTTTATAACACGATCCCAGCACTGTTTCTTGTCGTTCTAAAACACTCAGCGACAAAAAGTTGAATTCCATTTGTACTTCGGTTAATCCAGTTTCGAAATTTGTACTCGTTGATTCCGCTGCGAGATGACTAATGTTTTAATGGCTGCTATTTCGAGGGAAAATTTTATTGAGCTTTTTATCTTTGCTGAACCGTTCATTGACCATATAAGGTAGTGTAGGTATATGAGCTGAGACACGAAAATTTGGTTTATCAACGGAGTTGATAATGTAAATTGACCACCGTACAGGGATTCGATTAGCTGACGTTTCGGGCGTTAGCCCTTCATCGGAGAGAATCGAGGAATTGTGGGTTGTGTATGGTTTATATACAGAAAATGGAGC
>JAEMWC010000085.1:112500-182500 GCA_016490735.1 Pachyseris speciosa | reverse complement strand
GTTTATTTGCTGTGAATGGTTGTAAATGGTCTGTAGTTTGGTAAAAGATACTCAATCATTGCTAAAAGAGGGTGGAACGGCTTTCACGTGGATGTACGAGCCGAAGGAAGCGAATTTGTAATCCATCAAAACAACAGCACCATGGGCGAATTTCATCAAAATGAACACACAATTTCAATTTATTTTGATGGACTGGAACATTGTCTCACCAGACCTGGTCGGAAACAAGACAAATGTCCAGGTTATGTTTCAAGAAATGGCTTATAGAAATTTGTCTTGATGCCTGGAACAAGAACAGGAACCGCGGCCGAACAGAATAACAAAAATAACAAGAACGGCGATTCTTCTCATTTAAAAAAAACATATCTGTACTGCCGGAAAGTTTGAAGCTGGTGATTGATACGTTGCATCGAGTGCAGGTCAGAACATTTTTAATATGTGTTAAGCTTTTAAAAAGTGTCACTGATCGCTGGAATGATTTTCAATAGTGGATTTTTGTTGCAAATTTCAGCTGAAGTTCTTGTTTGTTCAGTTTGTTTTGATTAGACTGGTCTGTGAGCATAGTAACAGATTGGTGATGTCGACACTTGTTGTTGAATACATATCTTCAATTTCGTTTAGTTAAGTTCAAAAACTCTTTCGGTATCTCCGTAAATAAAAGTGCGTTTTGCTATGACCTAAACATCAACATCCCGGAAAATTTCTTAGCGCTGCAAGAAATTTTTAAACACGATCTCAGCACTGTTTCTTGTCGTTCTAAACACTCAGCAATGAAAAGTTGAATTCCATTTGTATTTCGGTTCCAGTTTCGAAATTTCTACTCGTTAATTCCACCGCGGGACGACTAAGGTTTTAATGGCTGTCGTTTCGAGGGAAAATTTTACCGAGCTTTCTCAGTTTGCTGAAGCGTTTATTGACCATATAAGGTAGTGCAGGTATATGAGCTGAGAGCCTGTGTCCGGCTAGGCAATGAAAATACCGGAAATCTGATATCCGTAGTTCAGTTTTTAATAAATAGATTTAGCCAAGCCTGTAAACGGAGCTCCACGATTATAATTTTTTGTACTGGTATTGAACAACTGCGCATGGCTTTCCTTGCACCAATATTTTATGTTTAGAGCAGTCAGCTGGAATTGACCGCGGTGCAAAAACCTCAAAACGTTAAAACATTACAAGAAAACAATATACGACACGTATGTTTGTACGAAAACAGATTTAAACAAACAAAAAACGATGAAACACTTCATTCAACATCGTGTTGGACGATCATGTTTGACCGTTTAGCCACATCTCTCAACATTGCTTTTAAATGGCTTTCCATGTTTGTTCTTGATCAAGTATTTTCATCCAATATTTCGCGTTACGAGCAAATGTTTGATCATTTAGTCACCCCAACCAACAAAGCGTGCAACCGAATGAACCAAATAACGTCGAAATTTCAGCGATAATACGCAAATAATCGTTTTGTGACTCACCTTGTCTACTGTTTGGTCAAACACTATTTGTGCGTTTAGCCACCAACCGTTATGTTTGAAACGATGCTGGGTGAAAATGTTTGATCGTTTAGCCGGGGTTAGTAGTATACCGGCGTCAAACGAATACCGTTTCGCACAAAAAACCATCGTCGCTTCGCTCCTCGGTTTTTCGTGCCTCAAAAGTATTCGTTTGACGCCGGTATACTACTACAAGGAGCAACACCCCACCACATTTGCCTTTTTCAACCAACGCCTTGAGCACAGCAAGCCCCCACACCCATTCAACCTATCTTAAACCAACATTTTGCGTACAACAATCAAAGGCAAACCCTATTGAACAAGTGCGCGGTATGCACAACCATGCCACACCGTATTGAACAAGTGCGTCGTGTGGGTTAAGTATGTCACAGTGTATTAAACAAGAGAGGCGAGGGGGTAAGCCGATGGAAACCGAACCAACGCGAGAGCCGATGGCGCACCTTGTTGAAAAAAATGCCGCCACAGCGTATTGAACAAGTGCGACGTGGAGTTAAGTCGATGGTGCGCCCTATTGAACAAACACAGCGAGGGTTAACCCATCAAACCCAGCCGGAAATTTTTTCCAGCGTCCACGTAGGCAGGAGAATGGCAACATCCCCACGCAAAGCGGTACAAACCGAGGCAACCGAGCCGTACGATGAGGCCGCCATCTTGGCATATCTTGACACGGTGTTTGGGGAGCGGCCCGTGCCAGCATCCCGTAGAAAGAGGCCACCAGTTCCCGCCCCCCTGCAGAAAGAGGCCAGTCGAGGAGGAGCCGTTCTTTGAATGGCTCGACAAAATGTTGGCGCAGGAAGAGAGACCGTCAGTCCCTGCCCCCTGCAGACAGCGGCAAGCCCCCATTCTTCAACCACAGCCTACATTTGGATCACTTCCTCGCCCACCCAGACGGCGAGTGAACGAAACTTTTGCCCCCGTTGAATTTCAAGGCGTGGAAAAAGAAAGAGGAAGGCGCTCAATCTTGTGGCACGTCCCCGAACCAGATCTCGCCAACAATCGCGAACACACGCGAGAACTGATGAAACTTCTTCAAAAAAATGTCGACACTTCTTTCTTCTTGAGACACACAACCACCAACGTCCTTCACAACGTTGACACCGGTGACGAAATTGAATTCCAAGACAACAAAGACACCCGCTCCCCATGGCTCACCAACATCGCAGATGCAGAAGAATGGTTGAGGCAGCGGGAGAGAGAACGGTTGCAGCAGCAAGTTGCTCACCCCAATACAAAATGGGTTTTTGAAAGGTTCCATCACCTCGACTTCAAACTTTTGTTGGATCGACAACCTCTTTTGGGAACCGGCCCACTTCCAAACTGGTTGCATAACTTGGCAAGAGGCAACCACGCCATGATTTGTCTCGACACTTTCCGGGACAACCTTTGCTTCTGGCGCTGTTTGGCAGTGTATCGCGGTGCAAGGCCCGACAGATGCGAGCGGGCTTGTCACGAGTTGGCACAAAGCTATCTCGATCTTCCCACGCGTCCACAAGACACAGCCAAAACTTCCCTCGACGAATTGGACAACATTGAAAGACATTTCAACAAGCTCCTCCCTCCAACGAAATGGCTTGGCATTCGTGTTTACGAGCCCGAGCCAACAAACGACAGACCCATTTGGCATCTGTGGCGAAATCTAAATCACAAGTTGAAAGATATTCTCACAATTGGAATTTACGAAGGGCATGCCTTCTATATCCAGGACATTTCCAAAGTCGCAAACGTGTACAAATGTGCCCAATGCGACCAGAGATTCACAAGACTTGGAGATCTTACCATCATGCAAACGGAAGATGCGTTAATGGCGAAACAAAAATTCACTGCTGGTCGAAACCAGTTGAAAAGCCCGCAACCACATTTGAAAAGGCTTTCTTCCCACGAAACACAAAGTTCTCCATCACTGCCTGTCGTTGGTTGGAAAAACAGACAGAAGAACGAGGAAACCATATTGACGCGCTTTGTGGGCATGGAGGCGAGAGGCATATCGAGAAAAACTTTGTGGATGGGTACGACCCCTCAACCCAAACAAGTTTTCAATTTCACGGCTGTGTATACCACGGCTGCCGCAGATGTTTTACCGAAGACAGAGACGAACCATTCGAGGATGGGGACACACTTGAAGATTGCTGGAGAAGAACCCGAAAACGCACTGCACAGCTTCGCGAGGCTGGCTTCAAAGTTGTCGAGAAGTGGGGCTGCGAAGTTGGCCCTCTCCCCAGAAAATACCACCGCGAGGAATTCACAGAAAGCTATCCTCATGCAATAATCTACGACTTTGAAGCATGTGGGGACAGCGACTGCCGAAAAGAACAGACACCATCCCTCACAATCGAAAACGTACACACCCCAACACATTCAACCGAGAGGCCATACACATTTGCAACAAAGACCCCCACACATTGGTCTCTCTGTTCCTGGACGAGCTGCACCGGTGAGGGGAGAAAATCCGAAATGCTGTAAGAGCAAAGTTTTTCCCTCCCGATATGGATTTTCTTCCAAAAACACAACGCGAACGCATATAGGATTGGTGCAACCAAGTCCCAACCCTCGGGTTGAACTCTGGGAAATACGATTTGAACCTGATTCGAAACCAGTTCGTGGGACAACTTTGCGAAGGGAACACAAACATGAAAGTGGGGAAAGAAGCCAATCGGATCATGTACCTTCTCGAACCAAATTTTCGATTCCTCGACATTGTCAACTACATCGGACCAGGAACCAGCTACGACAAATGGGTGAAAGCATTCGAGTGTGAGGGAGAGAAGTCGTGGTTCCTATACGACTGGTTCGATTCACCATCAAACTCGATTTCCCTGGGCTTTCCCCTTATTCCGAATGGTATTCCAAAATGCGCAAGGAATATGTGCTGTCAGAAGAAGAGCACGCAAGATGTGTCCACTTGTTCCAAGACAAGGGGGATGAAAACGTTCACCGACTGGCTGGAATACTACAACAACTTAGACGTAGCACCAGGCTTGGAAGCACTGAACAAAATGCGGGCCTTCTACAGCGAGAAAGGAATCGACATCTTGAAAGACGCGGTGTCGATCCCGGGGGTAAGCATGCACTATCTCCTCCGCAGCGCAATCGAACAAGGGGAGGACCCTTGGACCCCAAGGAAAGAAGCTTTCGACATGTTGAAAGGGGCGGTGGTCAGTGGGCCAAGTATTGTTTTCACAAGGAACCACAAAGACCAAAAAAGAAAAATCCGTGACCAAAAATATCAAAAACCCCATCTCTGCCAGAAAATCCTCAGCTACGACGCCAACGCATAGTACCTGTCGACAATGGCGAAGGATAAGCCATGCAGCCAAGAAAAAGTTTCCCGCTACAAAGAGCCGTACCCAGGTGTTTGTGGCCTAAGTTCGAGGAGATGTGCCCATTCTTCCACAACACGGAAGTTGCCGACCGAAGCTGTCCCCAACACATGTTCGACTATTTGGAGAGAACTGGAAGGGCTCGTGGGAATGAAAGGAATTTGGTCGGCGCGCTTTCTGCAAAGAAGATACTCCTCTTCGCCCCTCTGCTGCAGTGTTACATCGACCACGGCGCACAGATAACAGCAGTGTATTGCTCAATCGACTACAAAGCCACCAAACCTTTCACTTGGCTTGTGGAAGAAGTTACAACAGCCAGGTGAACCGGCAACACCGACAAAAGCAAAGAGCTTCTCGCCGACATCTTCAAACTGTTGGGGAATAGCGCGTATGGGAAAATGATCGAGACAGTCGAGCGTCAAACAAACGTTGTGTATACGAAAGACGAAAAGACTGTCGACCGGACAATGCAAAGTCCTTTCTTCGAGGATCTCGAGGAAATCGGCGATGCGTACGAGATGGAAAGACGAAAGCCAAAGGTGACAATCGATCGCCCTTTCCAGATTGGAATCGCAGTGTACCAACTCGCAAAGCTGCGGATGCTGGAATACTACTACGACTTCCTGGACAAGTATGTCGACCGAAAAGACTTTGAGCTAATTGAAATGGACACAGACAGAAGAAGAAGCTGGAAGAATGGCGAAGAAGAAGAAGCTGGAGAATGTCATGCTTACGCAGAGGCGAAAGGAATTCGAAGCCGATAAAAAGAACTGGTTGGCGTGGGACAAGTGGAGCGGCCAGACGCCGGAGCTGTTTAAAGTCCACTGCATGGGAGAACGGATGATTGCACTCTTTTCGAAGTGCTACTTTGTGGATGTCGACGGAAAGTACGCGAAGTTCTCCACAAAGGGAATGTCGAAGCAGCAAAACGAAATTCGTTGGGAGAGGTTTCAAGCCGCGCTCGAGGGACACACGGACATGGTGGAGAACACAGGCTTCCGAATGCACGAGGGGAAGATGGTCACATATCGCCAGAAGAAGCTGGGACTCTCTGCCTACTACGACAAATGTCGCATGTTGCCCGATGGAATACACACAGAACCAATCGAGGACCATCTTTTGAACGAATAAATTTCGAAGGAATATGGAGCAGCAATGCAGAATTCCGTTTGCACGTGGAGACGGGGCAAGGCGATATCGTTGTTTGCACAAAATGCAGGTGTGAATTTCATGAGGCCTGTTTGTCTTGTTTGTGAGAAGGAGAAATTCACAAATTTGAGTTACCCTGGAAAAATTATTGTGATATGTACCACGAAATAGTCCCCACGAGTTATTAAGAAAGAAAGAAATGGGTGAAAAATCTCCAAAGTCTCAAGTAAGGTTAGTCTGTTAGTCTCAAAAGTCTCAAGTAAAGGTAGTCTGTTAGTCTGTATTTGGTGGTACAACCATCAATTCTTCCCGCACGAAGGTACGTTTTGGCCCGCCACGAATCCAATACAAAACAGGTTGGTTTGGTTTTGTCATTGCCCACTCTATGGGGTAAGTTCACAAAGACCAAAAAGGATCAGTGGCTCTTCGCACGCCACCCTCCAACTCCCCCGGTTGGAAAAGAAATCGAACGCATGTTCCAAAGGGCAGCTTTCTTTCTTCCTTGCCGACAGGCCTTCCGTACGGGGCAGTGGCGGCTTCTGCAAATCTCCTCTGTTGTTTTATCGCATTGATAGGTTTGGCGTCTATCAACTGCGTGACTTGGTTGTTTATCGCGACAACCACCCATGGAAGCTGTTGCACCCACGCCACAGACTGCTCTCCCCCACGCAGTAGCATCTCAACCGCGTATTTACTTTTCTTTTGTGAGGTGAAAAAGATGTTCTGGAGAACTTTCTGCACTTGGCTTGCTGAATGTAAAATTGGAATTGAGTCCTTAAATATATTAGATGTTTTGTTTGGTGTTTATAAGAAGGGGGAGGATTTCAAGATCTTGAATCATCTGATATTATCGGCAAAGTTCTATATCTATAAATGCAAATTAAGTGGTGTAAACCCATCGTTACATGTTTTCAAAGTCAAGACCAAGGCAGTTCACCAGATCGAAAGAAAAATAGCAGCAAAGCGGGACAAACTTAAAAAACATAATGAGAAGTGGAGGAAGCTTGAGCCATATGTTAGCGAATAAATTATTAAATAAAGTTCTAAAGGGCAGCTTTCTTTCTTCCTTGCCGACAGGCCTTCCGTACGGGGCAGTGGCGGCATCTGCAAATACCCTCGGTTGTTTTAGGTTTGGCATCTATCAACTGCGTGACTTGGTTGTTTATCGCGGCAACAACCCATGGAAGCTGTTGCACCCACGCCACAGACTGCTCTCCCCCACGCAGACGCATCTCAACCGCGTATTGTTGGCGAAACAACCCCTCTGCCAGTGTGCGGTTGAACCGCTCCACAATTGCTTGGTCGTGGTGCACTTCGGGATGCCTGTGTTGGATGGCTGTGCCGTGCTTGGCCATCGTTTGCGAGACAGCACCCATGAACTCTTGTCCCCGGTCAACTTGCAGCATCTTCGGCCATTGCAACGGCCTGCATTTGTAAATTTTCTTGAAAGCTGCAGCAACTTCCTCCGCGCTCTTTGTGGTCAAAGGCTGGCCTCTTTGTATCTGCTCGCCACATCCACAACAGTCAGCGCGTACCTCCAAGGTTTGCCCCCAACCTTGTCATGTGGCATAAAAAGCAGGTCAGCTTGGTGCACCGCGTTGGGAATGGGTACATCAAACTTTGGACGAGAAAAAAAAGGAAACAAAAGGGAGGAAAAAAGCCGGCGATGTACGGAATTGAGATTGAAGAAGAAGAAAAACAAAAAGCTTGGCAGGTGCTCGCAGAATTTCGAAAACCGCCACCCTTGCCAAAGGAAAAAAGAAGCAAATGGCATTGCGGGGTGAAAATGGAGGAAAAATCGAAAGATTTCGAACTCGTTTGGCCAGAATGTGTGGTGGTACAAAAATTCGACACAGTGCTCCATCCCCGCAGAGAAGAGAGAGGCAGGCCACCAGTTGTGATTTCTCAAACCCACATCCCAAAACATTTTCAACGTAGTCAACACCCGTGCGTTGCCTGGAGGACGAGAGTGTGGCGCGGCGCGGTGGGGATTTTTGGGAAATGTCATACACAAGTTCGCGAACTTTCCCGAATCAGACAAGTGGTCGGTGAATTACGTTTGTTTCTTTCACTAGTTTGGCCATGCGAAAAAGAAATTCTCGCAAGAATTTCACCAGCTTTTGCGAAAATCCAACCAAAGACACGGCAAAGGGCGAAAGAAAGGTTCGACAGGTGGTGGAACGTCGTCAAGCCACAGTGAAGAGGTATCTTTTTAATGTGGAACGCAGAGGAAAATAACTGAACCCCTCACACTGACATTGCGACCACCAAGGATCGGACCCACAGTAATTTTGATCGCAAGATGAAATTTATACGCCAAACAGCTTGTCGGGCGCTTTGTTATATCAGAAAAGGAAAGATGGTTTTGGTGGAGGTAAATGATGAAGGATGACTACATTACACTTACGCTATTACTCCGCCACTCCAGAGCATTCAATGATTCAAAATCAATAGCAACATTTATCAGGATGGAATCGTAAAAAAAGCTTTCTCCGTACTTTTGAAAGGACCGAAAACACAGTCTGCAACTGTGGTGTTGGTGAAATTGAGGTAGCCGTGAATGAAGAATGGTAAGCCCAACAGACTTTGCCCATTCAAATTCAAGGCTTTTAACAACATGATTTCCCCCCCCCCCCTTAAACACGAAGAACCTCGCGAATCCCATGCCCATTCAAATCCAAATCATAATGCATTTTTACACGCCCATCATCATCGACTTCGAAACCACCCCCATTTTTCCACACCACGTTGTACCCGTTGGTGTTCAAGTCAGTGTGCAACACCATTTGTTGGTTCGAGCCTTCCAACAATGAATTACTTCCTTCTAGCATCCTTTTTTCATTCAAATTCAAATTTTTTTCCAAACGAAGGTTTCCGTCCGGTTGGGTATGAATGATTCCAATAAGCCCATAATCGGCCATATCTATATCATTTTCTACTGTAAACAATCCCTCGTCACTTATTACGACTCCACCCCCATATTTTCCCATTAGTTTGAACCCGTTGAGATTCAAATTGGTTTGCATGAAAAGGCCGCGGTTTTCGGCAGTAAATATCGCTTTGTTGTTGTTCACCACCTTGTGTCCCAACAAATCCAAGTCGGCTTGCAACGCCATTTGCCCGTCTTGTGCAAAGAAAATTTGGTCAAACACCGTGGAAGGTACTTTCGACACAGTCCCATTCAAACCATAAACAGCCATATGACCGCGGGGATCGGGTGTTGCGGTTTTCCCATGCAAGTCGAGGTAAAGATATTCCCTTTGGCCGGCTTCCCGCTTTTCGAAGTGCAGCACCGTTTTGACATAACCAGCGATGGAAGACGTCGGTTGCGATATTTTCGAGGTTTGCGCACCAAACGACAGGGTTTCCCTTATTTCAGGTGGGAAAAACTCTACGATGAACATATAAAAACCAATTGGGAGCCTGAAAAGGTTGAACCCAATTCTGGAGTGATATTGTTCAGTTCCATCTTTGTCGTCAACGAGAGTAAAATTATAAGCAGTTTGGTTTATTTGGTGTGGAGATTTTGAAAAGTTGAAAATTCCACACATGGTTATGTTGTTTTCACCCGAAGATTCGTTCACATCTTCCATCAAATATTTGAAGGGGTTGACTTGTGGGCCGGAAGAATCCACATGCGTCTCGTCGACATAGTTTTTGTTCGCCCATCACCGGCACCCACGGGGTTTTTCAAGTTTGCGAGCGTGTTATTATTCATGTCAATTCTGCCCGCCATTTGCCCACCAGCAAGTTTGAGAAAAGGCGATTGGTCGACATAAATTTTGTTAACCGCGTGTTTGTCTTTTGTGGGGTGCCCATGGTTTTCAATTTTGTGGTTGGCCATCGACAGGTTCCCATACATCGCACTCGAGCCACCTCTTTTCACGAAATACTCGTCAACGTATCTTTTGGTCACAGCGTTAGTCAGGGAGGAAGGTGGGGCAAGATTAGTGATGGCGTTGTTGTTCATGTTTAGATCTGTTTGCGCAATCGCGTCGAATTTGGTTTGCAGTCCCTCATCCATGTATTTTTTGTTGACGGCGTTTTCAGCGGGGGTGTTGAAATCAACGTCTTTCAAATCTTCAATGGCATACCCAGCCATATTCAGATCACCCAGTGCCGGGTTGCTTCCGTCCCGTTTCAAACAAGGCGCGATTTCAGAGTCGACATAGCTTTTGTTCGTGGCATCGAGGTCGTTCACAGCGTAAACCATGTTGGTGACAAGGTTTCACCCCATGTCAAGATTGCCTGTCATCGCGATGCTGCCGTCTCTTTTGAAGTCACCCGAGCCTGTCGGGCCTTGCGGGCCTTGTGTGCCTTGTGTGCCTTTCGGACCTGGAGGCCCTTGCAACCCTCTTGTTCCTCACGGCCCTGGAGGCCCTGCAGGCCCTGCAGGTCCATGTGGACCGGTTGGTCCTTGCGCACCAGTCGGTCCTGTGGGGCCGCGATCCTCCTTCTCCCCATGTTGCCCTCGCGGACCAGGGGGGCCACGAGGCCCAGGTTTTCCTTCTCCTGCTCTTCGCAAAAAGCTTCCCGGAAGTTTGTTCAACCATCCCATGTCTTTTTCTATATTCTCTCGTCGAAATTTTTCTTCATCTCTTTCCTCGGCTTGTCGTAATAAGAAAATGCGAATTTTTTGTCAGTTGCACGGTCCAGCAGGTCGGGATCCATCCCCAGATCGGCGGCGATCCATCTGTTCTCTCTTGGGAGGAAGGAAAAGATGCAGAAATGGCTGCAGTTGTCGTGGATGTTCTTGGGGACTCTTAAAAAGGTCTGGGACAGATAAATCACAGCGTAGTTATGGTGTCGACCGTTGATCAAATAGTTGATGATATTGTTTTGGTTTTTTTCACAAACCAAGTCGTCAAACACGACGATCTTCTGGTTGTCGGGTGTCAACTCCTCAAGCGGAACGATGTCGTCCCCAAACGCCTCAACAACTTCGTATCCGACGTGGGGGTTGATGTTCTTTGGCGAAATCTTGCAGAGGCGCCTGGTACTTGTTCTGGTGAAGGTTCTTCGAGAAAAGCAGAACCTTGTCGTACTCCAGCAGCTCGTAAAGCATGTGCAGCAAGATGTTTGTCTTGCCGGAATTGCTGGGCCCACAAATCAACATCCGGAAAATGTCTTCGGGCATGGACGAGTTCCCGTTTCCAATTTGTTGACGTGGTTGCTGGGTCATAGTTCGGAATTTTCATTCTCCATATATTCTCCCCTGCGAAAACTCTTTCACCCAGTGGTGAAGAACATGTCTTTGAAGAAGTGGTGTGCGCGGGCCGCGGCAGAAGCTGATCTCGAACAACAGGAACGAGAAATCCGTCAGGCATTCAAGAAACACAAGATCGCCGAAGCTATGGGCGAAGCAACCGTGGAGAAACTTTTTAAACCGATCACGAGACTGTTGGATTCCCGAGCGGGCGCCCCAAGAAGAGGGGCCGAACTATGCAATGGATGAGTTCGATCGAATTAACCCCTTCGGTTGGGAGGATTTCCAACCGGAGTGTGAAACACCACCACCGACCCCCCCTCCTTCGCCTGTCGACGACAAAGACGTTAAGCTCCCTCCACCCATTGGAGATGAGGAGACTCCACCTGTTGTGGATGAGATCCCACAGCAGACATGGGAGAAGCCCGAGGCAACAAAGTTCCTCAAAAACTACAACAAATCGAACGATTTGTGGTCGCTCAGCAGCATGATCACACAAATGGAGAGAAGCGGCCAAGAAAAAGTGAAGAGCGGAAGCTACGAAGGTTGGTCTTTGGCGGACATCAAAAGGCAGAGAGACGTGATTCTCGCCAGAAGAGAAGTCGACCGACCGCTGCCGCCTCCCATCAGGACACCGTCGGAAGGTCAGCTTCGAGAGGGGAGAAAAAGGTTGAAAAGAAGCCCCACACGAAAACGACCTGCCTGCGAGCCATCATCCTTGGAAAAGGCTTACGAGCAAATTTCTTCCCGCAGAACCGCCGTTGCTGGTGATGACGATGAAGATGACGAAGACTGGGACGAAGAATGGATGGAGGGAAGTGGGCATCCCACCCCGGAGACTTCGAGGCAATGGTCAACGATTTGTACGTGATGTTGGGCTCGCTCCGGGCCGGAAACTCGTCCTCCAAACTCCGGCGAAACATCGAAAAGCTGCTTTCCGAACTCACCCATCGTGGCATCTTGACTGAGGTGCAAGCAAAGAAAATTTCCCACGATTACATACGATGAACGACGAACACCTCCTGCTCAACACCAGGCTCGCGAAGCTGCAACCGGGGCGTGGCGACCAGCCGACCCACGATTTCAAGATCTTCCCGGAGCGCATTTTCCTTGACCCCAACCGGCAATACAAAGTCGCCCGTGTTTCGAAAAGTCGGGAGCAGCGTGTTGGATGAGCTTTCCATGAAGGTCCGGCCCAACATCTGTTACGAGACCGACAGGCCCGATCTCGATGGGCGCGGGTTTCTGTTCCCTCCCCGTTTGTGGATTTCAAGAAGTTGTGGAGTGTTGTGTCTGATCCAACCCTTTTCAAAGGACCGGTTGTTTCTCCGGAAGAAGGGCGGCGAATGGTGGCAGAATACAAGCGGCAGTACAAAGAATACAAAGACAAAGGTGGCACGCGAAGTTACGGGTCTTGGATCAAGTGGAAGGGATATGGCAAGGGATTGTTGGGTCGAGGTTGGGAGACTTTGTCGACCCGCGGTTCACTCCTTATGGGGTCTTGGTTCCGAAGTTTGCTACAGACCCGAAATTTCTTCCAGCTTTCTCCAAAGCTGTGCCTGGCCACCACGGCTTCTTGGATGTTCTGAAGAAGACGGCGCAAAACTACTATGGATCTGGTGTGGACATCCATGCCTTGATTGGGAAACTTCCGAAAGCGAAGAAAGGTTGGACTCTCCCGGGACACAACTACACTGGGCCGTACAACCCCCTCCACAAGCAGCTCAACCACGAACCAGAGACGGGGGAGATCCAGGAAATCTTTCAAAACCCAACAGGTGCAACGGACGCAATTGCGATGCAACACGAAGTGGATTACAGTAGTTGTGAACACAGGGCAAAAAAATATGGTGCGGACGAAAAGAAGTGCAAGCATGCTGACTACAGAGAAATGGTAAAAGCATTGGATGCGGTTCCCCGCTCGCCTCTCTGTTTAATACGCTGTGACATGCTTAACCCACCACGACGCAGTTGTTCAATACAGAGTTACATGGTTGTGCATACCGCGCACTTGTTCAATAGGGTTTGCCTTTGATTGTTGTACGCAAAATGTTGGTTTAAGATAGGTTGAATGGGTGTGGGGGCTTGCTGTGCTCAAGGCGTTGGTTGAAAAAGGCAAATGTGGTGGGTGTTGCTCCTTGTAGTAGTATACCGGCATCAAACGAATACTGTTGAGGCACGAAAAACCGAGGAGTGAAGAGACGATGGTTTTTTGTGCGAAACGGTATTCGTTTGACGCCGGTATTTTATAATCCTTTTTACGAGGACTCATTGCAATTACGTGGTAATAAGATAAGGGTAAATATTTCTTAACGCTGTTGAGGCACAGACATCAAAAAACAGTCAGCCAGCGGAGTAAAAACACTCGTTGGCGATCACTTGCAAGCAAAACAGCAAAACAAGCAAACAATTGAACTACTTCTTTGCGTCCAAAACGGGCAGATGATGGTTATTTATGTCCAGTCCAAAGAAAAATACAAGTTTCATTCCTGATCCAAGAAAAGTAACAACGATTAAACCAAATGTTAATGTTCAATTGATTTAATTCACCTGTGATGTAGAGGTTCTTTAAAATACGTATCCACTTTTGTAAAAATACAATAATAGCAAGCGGTTTGTCCAAAGGAAAAACTTCTTCCACTAAGTTTGAGCTACTTGTTCCTCCCATTAATGTCGGTGAACTGTTAAGTGACCTCTCTTGGTGAGGTGCAAGATGCCGTGGTCAAGGGAAAGCTTTTGAAGCGTTGAATCATTTTGTTTTTCAACCACACAATCCGAGCGCCATGCAAGTGGATCCAAGTTTTAAGCTTTTCTAGAGAAAAAAAATCTTTTGCTCTTCCGTTTTATCACTTGGAAATTCACCTTCCGCAGTATCTTTAAACTAGCTCCTGATTTTTATGCCTTTTACGCGAAGAACTTCAAAAGAAAATGAAGAAACCAACTGAATGTGAAATTTCGAGCCGCAGAATGCGCGCGAAAAATTAAGCTTCGTTTGGTTTGGGTGTCTTACACCTGGCATGAGCCTGCGATCCAATCAAAAGTCAGTACCTGGGCAGCCGTCAACCTAAAAAGAAAACAGCTTCCCTTGATGACCTTCAAACTTGAGCCAGCGATATGTTCACACGATACTGGTCAGCGGGTAACTTGTTTTGACAGGTGTCAATTGACCATAACATGGATGTCCGAGGATGTCTAATTATCAAATATGTATGCTGTAAACTAGGTGGTCAACTGGAGTATGATCGCCATGTTGGATTATTATTATTATTATTATTATTATTATTATTATTAGTAGTAGTAGTAGTAGTAGTAGTAGTAGTAGTAGTAGTAGTAGTAGTGGTAGTAGTATTACAGGAGCCCATCACTAGGAGCGTACAACTGCCCTATATTCCTGTCACGGCGTTTTCACCGACTAATATATTTTTAGATTGAATTTCTTGCGAATATCAGACTCCCACAGGAGCTTTCACAGATATCTGCACGTACAGGGCCTTTGTTTCCGCTCATTAAACCAATTGTTTCGTGTCGCTTTCGTTCCGTTGCCATCCTCGTTGCCCTTTTTCGCGTTATCAAATATGTATCCTGTAAACTAGGTGGTCAACTGGAGTATGATCGCCATGTTGGATTATTATTATGGTTGCAGTAAAAAACGTCTGTATGCCATATTCTTGGTTTTCACTCACGTGACACTGGCCTTGGCAACGGTTGCTATCCGCCATCTTTGTGCCTCTCGAGGGTAAACAAAACTGAGAAGCGACGAGGCGCGAATGCGATAGTTTGAGATGGTCCACTGCATTGTAGTTGGTTGTGGGAACAAAAGCGGCAAACACAAGACAAATTTCAGTAAAATACCGAAGATTGTTACAAATCAAGGCGAAGAGTGGGAAGAATTAACGAGGGAGAGGAGAAATCGATGGATTTCTGCGGTGAGTCGTGGCGATACCGAAACGAAGAACGTCCTTGAAAGCGAGCGTGTTTGTGGTCATCATTTTGTTTCAGGGAGGGCCTCAGCTGCGTGGGACAAGCACAATGTTGACTGGGTTCCCACTTTAAACCTCGGTAAAAAAGAATTCAAGACAAACGAAGACAAAGACAAGAAACAGAAGGCTGTAAATGAAAGAGCTGAAAGAGCAAAAGAACGAAGGAAGCGTGTCTCTGAGCAACAACAAGCCGAAATTGCGGAGAAAAGGAAAAATCTAAATCGGAGTGGTTATCGTGTCGCTGATATCTCCTTCTCCGAGGCGAGCACGAGTACCTCATCTGGAGACCTTGAAAATGCTGGCACTGTTGAAACGATGGAAATGGAGCAAGTGGAGCCCTCGGGTAGCACAACTGGTTCTATGAACGAAGCCACCATAGAATGTGTTGATGAGCCCGAAGAAATCACCGTAGCTTCTTCAAACGACGCTGAAACACAGACCGAAGAGTTTGAATACATGTTTTACAAGCCCACGTATCGAGCTCCCGACAGAGAATATTTTAAATCAGATGACAAAGTTCGCTTTTACACAGGACTGCCATCCTACCAGGTCCTCATTGCAACATTAAATCATGTGGCACCGCACGTGAGTCGACGGACACAGACACTAGATCCTTTCCAGGAATTTGTTATTGTTTTGCTGAAGCTACGACTCAATGTGCCGTTTCAGGATCTGGCTTACCGATTCATGATATCAGTACCAACTGTTTCCCGGATCTTCTGGTCGTGGATAAATGCCATGGACAACAGGTTGAGTGGGCTCCTTCACTGGCCAGCGAGAGAAAATCTTTGGAAGACAATGCCAATGTGCTTCAAGTATTCGTTTGGCAATAAGGTAACAGTTGTTATTGACTGTTTTGAGGTTTTTATTGAAAAACCAACAAATTTGCTGGCAAGAGCACAGACATTTAGTTCCTACAAACACCACAATACTATTAAAATATTAATTGGCATCACCCCTCAAGGAACTGTTTCATTTGTTTCAGAAGCGTGGGGAGGACGAACCTCTGACAAGTTTCTTACAGAAAATTGTGGATTTCTTGACAAACGTTTACCAGGGGACATGGTTATGGCAGAAAGAGGCTTTACCATCAATGAAAGTGTGGGGTTGAAACAGGCTAAACTTGTAATTCCAGCGTTCACCAAGGGGAAGTCACAACTGGACCCGGTAGATGTGGAAAAGACCAGGGGAATTGCCAGTGTGCGCATTCACGTTGAAAGAGTTATTGGACTGTTACGTCGAAAATATACGATTTTAGAGGGAACCCTTCCCACTGACTTCCTTAGGGGTAACCCTAATGGACCACCCGAAGCACAGGTTCCGATCATAGACCGCATAGTGAGGGTTTGCTCTGCACTTGTAAATTTATGCCCCTCTGTAGTCCCATTTGACTAGCTAAGTTCATAATTTAGGGGAACACAGCATCCCAAAACAGAGCCCGCTCTCTGACCACATTGAATCTCGACAATCTTTTTACTGTAGAGAGCTTTGAAATCATGACTTAACTTGTAGTGTTATAATTATTCTTTATTTGATACATACATTGCAATCTCCTTATTAAGAACCCACATTTTCATAGTTTCTCGCAAAATATTTGTTGCTGCTTGGGAATTTAAATTATTAAGGTTTTTGAAAGGTTCTTGTTTCTTATGACCATTTTTTTTCTTACTCAAAGAATAATGACACTTTTGCCCAGGGCGAAGGGGGGGGGGGGGGGGTACTCGGGATTGAGATGATCGAATGGGAGCAAAACTCAAGACCCAAAAAATCCCAAGGGCTTTCAACAAAAACCAAAAAAATCCCTGGACCAAAAATTAAAGCCAAAAAATCCCACACAGAATTTCTGACCCTTAAAATTTTAAACATTAAAAACATTAGAGATACACTTATCAAACACCCAAGAAGACTTCCTTTGATTGTAATTTATTCTCAGAACTATGCAGCCAAGGTCAGTAATACCAAAAAAAATTCCTAATTAAATCAAGCCATCAAAAAGAAATACTTCCCACATTTTCCTACCCAAAAAAATCCCAGATTCAAAAATTTCAAACCCAAAAAAGTCCTTCTATAATCCCTGTGACATGAAATCCCAAGTACTACCCCTGGGCACTTTTGTAGGACTGAATGACTGCAATCTAATGATTCATATACCTCTTTCTTCATTGAAACAGCAGCTCTTTTAAAGGCTGAAAGTAGAATACTGAGCTGAAGGCTCACTGTCAGAACATACAATGTCTCACAAATTTCTGAACCAGGTGTTTCTAATTTCAGATCATCACAGGTGGAAATCATACCCTAGCCTTTTTTAGAATTAGTTTTTGATTTGACTTTTTACTACATTATACAGTTTGTGTGCTGATCTTTATAGTTCAAGATTTATGATAATGTCAGCTTAACTGTATGTCAAGCTTACAGTGAACCTAACCTCAAAACATCTTCACTGAAGTAAATCTTTGCACCTGTTCAAATACAGCTGTATTGCACTTTTTTAAGTGCCATTGTTACCAAATTTTGACTTATTACAGGCTGTTAAAGTCAGAAAGGGTTTGGATCAAATTCTTGAATTGACATCACATACTGATTTGCATCTTTGTAAACATGCATGCAAAGCAGTTTGGGAAGTCAATTCAAAAATAGACCCAAGCCCACTCTGACTTGGTCATATATTCTTAAACAATGTGTAGCTTTTTGTACAAGTTTGAATGCTTTATTAAGAATCAAAATGTCTTAAAATAGGAGCAAAGTTTTACATTAGTAGAAAAATATTTTGAAATTAAGTGCGCTTAAAATCTCACTTAGATATATCTCCTAAATACAACAAAGGGGAGGAAAGAATAAGGCCCCAAGTAACACTTGATGTAATGCTTTCCTCTTTTTTCACAAGCAAATAAAAGGGAATTGGAAGGAGAAAAGTCTTTTTACTCAAATGTCACTTTAGCTTTGTTGCAAACCCCTTCAAATGTTGCTTACATACAGTAAGGCAATTTACTAGGGTATGAATAAAACCTGCAGTTAAAAAACTGGGAACATGTTCAATTTTTTGTCTTTGAGACAAGCTGTTAAATGCGGACGCATTCTACGAATGTCAAAAGTTACATGCATAGGGTCTGTTCCTAAAGCTAAAGAGACAGCGAAGGCAATGGCGAAAACACCACAGTCGCTATCGTTGGTCTGCTGCTGGACTGGAACAAAGTCAAGTGAAACCAAATTTCCACCTAACAAGTCATTGGTCTGGTCCTCTACCTCTTGACTAATGACATCATGAAACAAACTGTCATAAAGGTGTACCTTCCCAGGCAAACATCCTATATTACTAATACAGACCCAGTGTGTACTCCCTGTATGAAGGATCTGGATGAACTCCCCTGAAACAACATTAAAGTTCCGTACACGTCCAAGGGTTGGACGCTGCAGGCCTTCAATTAATGGGTTTACATCTTGTAGAAGCACTTGTGCAGCTTGGACAATGTCACAATTAAGCCACCCAGATGAATCATTAATTATGTCATAGTCTGATTCTTGTAAATTTGATAGGGGACCATATTTGTCAACAGTGCCTGTAGTTTCCATAGTGATCTCAATTTCATCATCACTGTCACTGCTGGAATCACTTGAAACACAAGAAGATGTAGACACACTGTCTGCCACTGGGGATGAACAAGCAGCAGAAGAAATAGTGGAAGAAGTGGTTGGCTCAACAGTCCCTGAATTAGGTTTAGCAGAAGAAGTACAAGTGGTAGGTTGGACAGTCCTTGAATTAGTTTTTTTTGTTTTTTTTCTGCAAGCTTCACACTGCCAAGTTGTCTTGGCATTGTTTGGCGTCCTTCTCAGCCCCAAACAACTCAAATGAAAGAAGTTTCCATTCCCACAGCTTATCCCATGGCACTCTAGTAATCTGTCAGTTGCAGTTGCCTTGGTGTTACAAACACAAATGCTGCTGCATAGCATGGCAGCCTGGTTCACTGCAGGTGGCTGCTTGCTCTTTTTTGAGCTCCTCCTTTGTTTGAACTGTGCTAATCTACTGCAGTGTGGGCAGTACCATGTTTTCAACATTGGCACCTCACTGAGTGATAGACATGCGGTGTGGAATTTGGTATAAGGGCAGTCCACATTACTACACGAGACCACATGACCACTGGGCTGGCCTCTGCAAAAGCAAATTCCACTGGCACTGGCAATACTTAGAGGTGCATCACATCTTCTTGTGAACCATCTCCCTAGGATCTCGGGCAGAATGCATATTCTCCAAAAAGCTTCCAGTTTCTTTATGACTGCATCAGAGTGGATTGGATTAGGGTAAATTCTGTCTGTTGATAAGTGTGCATTTAAATGAGAGTCAATGCCACAGACAACAAAGTCACAATGCATCCTCCCTGGTACAGTATATAACTGTTGCTGAACCTGAAAGTAGTACTTGTGTTCTCTTTTTAACTTGAAGGAACCATCAATCTTTTCCAAACAAGAGCTCTTTTCAGTGGCATACTTCTCAAAGTCACCTTCTTGGATAGAAATGGGGCATTTCACTTCACCACATCCCAACCTGCAACAATCGCATGATGTTAGAAAGTCTGGTGTGGCATGAAGGAATGGAAACTCCTTATTAATAAACAACCCACATCTTGTAAGCTGAAAGTTAATGTGGGTCTTTTTCATATGTGCCTCATATGCCCTTATAGCGTAATCTTCGTACTTGCAGCCATGCTTTATTGCCTTGGTGTTCACCTTAAAAAGGTGTGGATAACAGATAGACTTTATTAGTGACTGGGAAGGTTGTGCAACATTACTGTGGTAGACTGCACCACTAACTGAGGCGCCAATTCGACCTGCTCGATGCCTGAAAAATCCAGGGCCCTTTGCTTGATCTCGTGTGTCCTGCTCAACTATTTTAATCTCTTCATCTGACACGTTGATCTTGACATTCTTGCACTTTTGAAGCAGTTCTGGATATTCAAGATCTAAATTGGTGGGCTCAAAAAGATCTGATAGCACAGCCACATTCCGGCTTTTAGCTACAAACTGTTCAGCATAGGGATCAATTAGACTGAGGACTGATGCTTTTGTTTCACACTGGTTTAGTGCTTCGTAAAAGATGTCCATTTCCGATTTGGAGGCCGGATGTGAAGGAATGGCAGTTGTTGCTTTACTACGTGTAGGTTCAACCTGACTGTCAGCACAAGTCGTGTCCAGAGAGTCAATTCGAGTGTCAAGGTTTTCCTTGAGCTTCTTGGCAGAGCTAAAATCAATATCCTTAACTCTTGCGTAGGAAACCTCGTTCACATAAGTTGGCAAGAGCCACGCGCATTTCACTTGCGTACATGCCATCTTTCCGTTGACACGTGCCCAGCATTCGATGTAAATCATGGCGCTGGCGACATGCGAACACGATTCAGCGAGTCCAGCTTTACAGCCTAAACAGTCAGAAGAGAGTATCGTTCCATCGGTGTCGGCTATAATCCATACATTGACGAGAGGATCATTCATTCGCTGCGAGTGACGAACTTTAGCAACAACAACGTACCTTCCGGAAATCATTTTGCCTTTTACCGAAGCCACAAACCCCGACACAACTTGGTTGTACGCTTCCAGGCTCTTGAAATTTTTAAACTGGTCATTCGTGTAGAAACTCGTCTGCAGAACTAAATAGCTAAACAAATCGGACTGTACGATGGGTGGCAAACATTCCGGACTGAACTGATCGCTGGGGATATTTGCTGGGTCAACACCAACTACAGAAATCTTCCGAAGGTATCGCAGTTTTATGTGGCTTTCCAGGGATGCTGCATACTCAGAAAGCACAGGAATCCTTCTGCTAAGTTTCCCGATTTCATCTTTCCCATTTTCCTGGGATGAATCCATGCTGAATTCACAGAACAGCCTAAAATACGCGAAAACTACACAGATCCGGCTTACTATTATCATAAATTTCACACTCTGAGGGGCACAAAAATGGCGGACAACCATATTTGGAAAGGCCTGTGACGTCACGTGAAAACCAAGAATACAATAAAAGCAACACGAGGCGCCGCAGCGTAGCCCATGAGCTAAACAGTGAATAAAATAAACACAAAATCTGACATTATCACTAAAAACTAACATGATCATTATAAAACCTATTAAAACCGGTAGTGTATATATGTATGAGATTGTCCTACTTTTCAGAGTTCGCCTACGAGTTAAATTACCACTTTAAAAGTGCGCACAATATTTAGAGTTCCTGAAAGACACGCAGGAACAGGAACCCATCACTAGGAGCGTACAACTGCCCTATATTCCTGTCACGGCGTTTTCACCGACCGATATATTTTTAGATTGAATTTCTTGCGAATATCAGACTCCCACAGGAGCCCTGATGATTTCACACATATCTGCACGTACAGGGCCTTTGTTTTCGCTCATTAAACCTATTGTTTCGTGTTGCTCTCGTTCCGTTGCCATCCTCGTTGCCCTTTTTCGCGGGAAAAGATAGTCTAAAAATAGACTGGTCTGTAAAATGCCGTGACATAGGCTTAGTATGGAAGTTGTACGCTCCTAGTCATGGGCTCCTGTTATTATTATTATTATTATTATTATTATTATTATTATTATTATTATTATTATTATAGGACATTTCACAACGCATACATGAATCGGCGGACGTACGTACCGTGACCAAAACCAAATTTTCTCGAACAGATGGGTTACCATATTTTGTTGCCAATGGTGCTCCGCTATTAGTTTGATTACGAATTTCAGTACGTATAAGGCGGCTTAAGTTTCAAAAGCAAAAGGAACGTCCTTGAATTAGTTCAGAACTAAAATATACCAAATTTCTTTCGAACAGCAATGTAATTGTTACTTATGTAAATAGTACTTTCATGTACTGTATATAATATACGATTTTTCATTCTCGGAGAAATTAGCTAAACAGCTACTCTTGTAAATCCGAGGTGAAATAAAGGTGATGTTATGATGGTATAAGTTCTAGGGTATTTAAAGGTTAATTTGAAAAACATAAATCAAAGTTAAAATGTCAGCAATGATACGATTCTTCTTCTTCTTCTTCTTCTTCTTCTTCTTCTTCTTTTTCTTCTTCTCAGGAAAGATTTTCTTTGGAGGAACAAAGATTTTCTTCTTTGGGGAACAGAGTTGGCGCAGTGGTGAGAGCGCTCGCCTTCCAGCAATGTGTCCCGGGTTCGATTCCCGGACTCCACCTCATAAGTGGCCTGAGTTTGTTGGTTCTCTACTCTGCTCCAAGAGGTTTTTCTCCGGGTACTCCGGTTTTCCCCTCTCCCCAAAAACCAACATTTCATTTCATTTGATTTATTGAGAGTTGATTCAATTTAGTCTCCCCAATTAGTAGAGCATCTGTGCTCGGCTAAATACATTTGAAACTTAAATAAAGTGATGATGATGATGATGACGATGATGATGATGATTATTATTATTATAGACTCAGGCAAGATATTCAGCCTGGTTAAGTCCTTGGGAGCGGGTTACAACAAGTCACCACGGGTCCCAGGTCTCTCTTTTCCGTCTACTTACAGGGACAGTTGTTTCCTTAGTATCTTTGCTGTCCCCAGCAATGCTGTTTTCTGGATCACTTCCAACCTCACGTTCACGCCGATTCGCTTCATGTACTCCTTAAAGTTGACTGATATGGCTCGAAGAGCCACAATAACAACAGGCACTACAATGACTTTTCGCATCTGATTATTATGATTATTATTATGATTATTCGTCTTCTTCTTCGTCGTCGTCGTCTTCGTCTTCGTTATCTTCTTCTTCGTCTTCTTCTTCTTCTTCTTCTTCTTCTTCTTCTTCCTCTTCTTCTGCTGCTGCTGCTGAAAGTGCCAATTAACATGTACGTCCCCTTTTGTGGTTACACCAGGTTTCCGTTCCATTATTTGAGAATAAATTCATGGATTTCCAAAACATATAGTACAACTAGCATATTCCCCAGAACCGTCTACATATTGGTTCAGCAAGTAGCTGTGTAGAGATTGATGTTCACATATTTTTTACTGGGTCATACTTGTTTTACGCAGGAGCAAGCTATACTTGCCTTAAACATGTCTTCCTTGAAGTTAGGAGACTTGTCAGAGTTATGGCAGAAAATCAATTCAAGTCAAACGGACATTTGCGACGTCAAAAGACAGGTACACTGTTGTTATTACGATTACGGTAGTGGGCAGGGGAAGGTGTAATTGATTGGAATGTTGGTCATGAAAATGGAGAAATGTTTGTTTAAATTATTTCACCATTTTTCCTGAGGGAGCAAAACGCATCCAGATTGCCACTTTTTCATAAGCATGTTTGGATTAAGAATGGTGAAGCCGTAGACTGGCCAAAGGCAACCGAACCAACTTACTTTTGGAAGGATGGCATAATAATCCAGTACTGGGTCACCCCAGCATCTATTGTGGGGGGTGCTCAGAAAAGATGGTTGCGGTCCTTGTGATCGAAGGATTTTCAGTAAAGTGAGTGGAGGGATCAGAATTTGCATAAAAATAGACTTCAATTCTCCTCCAACATGGCCTCCTTGACGTCAAGTGAACACACTCTACTGTGATTGACTGTAATTAGAAATCATATACACCAGCCAATAAAAGGTCTCGATCATGACCTCATTGCAAATCTGACCTCGAATAACCTCCCGAGGGGTTTTAAATATAATGCACCCTCTGAAATTCAATCCAGGTGGTAGCGAACTTGTAGTCCAATGAAACGGATAGTATCTTGAATTGACTATGGAATTATTATAAAATCCTCTTAAGAAGTTTATCTGTGATAAAACGTGTATGATGCTCGTTTTTTTTTCAGCTAGTAAACATGAGTAAGATTTTACCTCCAAGGGGACCTCCAGGCTACAATGGTACCCAGGGCCCACCAGGCCGTTCTGGACCATCTGGACAGCCTGGACCGCCGGGGCCTGGGAACAATATAACACTCTGCGACTATAAGACAAAGTCAGCCCACAAATCCCCTGGTTCATATCCACTCACCGAGATTACCGCGACAGAACCACAGGTATATAACTCAAAGAGAAATTTGACCAGTACAACTGGCCTTAGTCATGTCCAGGGCTGTAGGAAGGAACGGCTCTTAAGATTTGAATTGGACAGATACAGTAGTAGGTAATAGAGATCAATTCTTATAACCTGGTGAAGCACGATCGTCCGGTTGAGGGTAATTTTGTTAGACGACTAATAACATCACAGCCTCGTTGACCAATCATGATTAAGAGCCTGTTCATGAAAGGACCTTACAGTGGTGATACATGCCACCTGACCGATTTCGATGAAACTTGGCCAGATTCTAGGGCACATCCAACAACTTAAAAAGCCAAAGTGGTTTGGTCTTTGGAATTTTTTCGGGGGAGTTAGACAACCCCCTGTTTTTTGTACAAAAATTCCCATAAAAATTACTCTGAAAAAGAGTTAAAGTACGAGGACAGTAAAAGACTAGTCACAGTAAAAGCACAACTTTGAAGCGCAATAGGTGACCTCCTTTACTCAGTTGTTTTATTTGTTTATCTACTGATCCAGGTAGCTGATAAGATAATGATTTTGGAAATTTTCGCCAAAATTATTCGAAAACTGGTACGAGCAAGGTGTAGCAAATCAGCATCAAAAGTTCATTTTAGTGGCACTAGTTCTGGCTACAAAGTCGAAAACAAAATATTTACTCATAACTTCAGCATGATTCTCAAGACTTTGATTTCTGTATTTCAATTGAAAACCATTTCTTGGCCACCTAAAGAAATTTTGAACTTTATATCTGTGATTGCAAACAAGTGAGCACGTGACAGTATTTTGGACAATTGCCAACTAGATGTCGCCTAAAACTGAACATGTACAACCTTTAGAATGCTAAAGAACATAATTATTTCTGTCAGACAATACCAAAGATTTGTCTGACTGTTTGAATAAATAGCTGAGTGGCCAAAGATATTGAGATACTTACATTTTGCAAGCAAGACTTCAATTGAGCTGTTTACTTAGCTTCCAGAAGCGTATTATATCGCGTACCGTAAAACCTCAAACACCTCTCCATATCGCTGAACTGTAGCTTCTTCGCTTTGCTTACCCATACAAATAGCCTACCACAAAACCTATGATTATCTTGAGTAAATCTTCAGTGAAATAATATCCCAGTGAAAATAATTGAAGGCTTAATTCTGATTAATCACGTCCAAATTCACGTCCACAGTTTACTGGGTGACTAACTCTGAGCCTCCTGACTGGTCAGCGGTTAGACATTGAGGGAAAATACGTGGTGATTCACGAAATGCAATTATCTTTTAGAGGTTTGATAATTGCTCTACCTATCAGAACACTACATGACAATTTGATTTTTGACACCACGTACCATGGACATTGAATGTAAGGGGAGGAATCGGGGAAAACATGTAGCAAATTAAATTGAAGGCATATCACGCAATCCAATTTCATGTTACAAGAGAGCGAGCATAAACTGACAGTTCACAACCAGAACGCAACCTTTGGGTGTGAAGTGTATCGGGCCTATAGGTGGCCAATGAAAGTTTCAGTACTTTATAACACTTCTTGATAGCTGAGTTAATCTTTTGTCTCACGATTGAGTCACAAAAATGTGGATCGCGACGTTTCGACCGCTATACTGCTGGTCTTCAACAGGCGATGGTGTCGACTGGCTACGTGTGAGTATAAGAAGCACCGTGGCTGGTGGTGATTGGTGCGTTTCGATCCTCGCTTAGGCTGTTGTTGATTGGAGGATTTCGATCCTTGTCGTTCAGACTAGAAATTGTTCCCTCAGCGGTGCGCTTTGGTACTGATCGGCTGTTGTGTTGTTTGATCGTGGGCATCCACGCGTCAGGAATTTCAATTCCACTGTCCCTGTTGATGTTGTTAGGGTGAAGTCTTATGTGAATAGCCTCTTTAACCCTACGGGTGTACCAATGTGGGTCTCGGTCAATAAATTTAACTTCGTCCCAGAGCGGATAATGTCCGGTCGCGTTGCTATGTTCTGAAACGGCGGAGGATTGGGTTCGAGCAAGCCGTATTTCTTTATCGTGTTCCTTAATCCGTTCATGCATAGATCTTCCCGTCTCTCCAATATAAACCTTACCACATTCGCAGGGAATCTTGTAGACTACTCCGTCTTGTTTTACTGGATCGACAATGTCCTTAGGTCGCACTAGGTGTGATCTAAGAGTTGTGTCAGATCTGAAAACAGTCCGTATGCCTTGTTGTTGTAGGCAACGGCGAAGAGCCTTCGATGTGCCTTTGACGTTTGGCAGAACCACAGTAGATTTAATTTCGGGTTCAGGTACTTTAGTGGTTGTTCGTCCCTTAGTTTTCGTAAGATTTTTTACAAACGAAAACGGATAACCGTTGGAAACAAGGACGGATGAGAGGTGTTTCTTTTCATGAGAGATAACTGATGGTTTTGTTATGACGTGTTTAGATCGATCGTACAGGCACTTGACAATACCACGTTTTACAGATTGCGGGTGGTGTGAATCATACGCTAGGTACTGGTCAGTGTGTTTAGGCTTTCTGTAAACGCTGGTAGAGAGGTATCCATTCGAATCCTTGATGATCAACCTATCAAGGAAGGGAATTGAGTTGTCATTCTAAGTTTCCATTGTGAAACGGATCGTCGGCTGTCGACTATTGAGGTGTTGAAAGAACGAGTCAACTTTGTCACGATCTAAGATGGGAAAGGTGTCATCCACATAGCGTTTCCAGATCTTAGGTGTGCAGGGCGTCGATGTCAAAGCTTGCTCCTCAAAACCCTCCATGTAGAGGTTAGCTATCACTGCGGATACCGGGCTACCCATAGAATAACTTATCAAAAGCGTTGAACAAATGTAACACCCGAATTCCGATGAGTAAAATAATTGGTTCCGTTCTGCGTGAACTGAAGTTGAAACTGGGCTCCACTGGAGAGGTCAAATGTCTCTGTATATGGGGGTGTATACACCTGAATCAATTTACACCACTTTCTACACTGTATGTTGTATGTTTATTCACCGAGTTGCTAGTTTAATAATTATCACGTACAGTTTCACTTCGAATGGACTACGGGTCAAAAGCACCGATAAGTTATTCCCTTGGCAAATTAAGGCACTTAAATAGTCAACTGCCGCCTTATTTATACTTGAAGAAAATAGTAACATACAACAGTTAAGTATTGCTACAGTTCCAGCTCCCGTTTGATTTGTCGCCTCGTCCGGACAGTAGAGGCCTCTATTGTTGAGGTGTCATCTTCATCTTGATCTACATGTGGAGGGGCCGCCGCTGTACCATGAAGTAGTCTACCACTCTTATTTAGAGTCGAGAGCTTGCTGAAGTAGTGAAAAATCTGTGCAGTGGTCAACCACTCTTTCTTCTCGAACCTCTTCTTACCGCTATCGTCCTGCAACCCCCTCATACGCGTTGCCACGTTTGCCGGGTGAGCTTTGTGACCAGTCTCTTCTCCTTGTAGGAACACCTCTTGTAAGTAGTTTCTCGTATTTTCCGAGAAGGTTACTGCATGCCTGACCTTTTTCAGGGCCCATCCTTCCTCTGCAGACGGCATGTTCTGATTGTTGGGCTGCTCGGCGGTGGCGGATGTAGAGGGCGCGGCTTCAACGTACCCACCAGCAAGCGAAAGGCATGTTTCAGCCCATTTGCTCTTGACCTGATCATACAGCGACTCGCGCTCAAGTTTTTGAAGGTGCTTCCCCACATCCAGATGCTTCTGTAAAGCAGAAAATGACTGCTACACTTTTATACATCCTTCCTCGGGGCAAGAGAAGTGTACCCTGTCCTCATCTTCAACTTCCTCTTCAATATGGGTGCCGGGTTCCAGCCGCGGTGTGCTGGGTTTAAAAAATGATGGAGGTACAGGCCTCGACGTCATGAATGTTCCCACTTCCACGCTTGGCCTTCCAAATGGCTGTATGATCTCAAGAGTTGTTGCTCCCTGTGGAGTACCAAACCGTGCCAGCAAAGCTCGTGTGTAGAACTTCCCAGGACCGATGTTGTAGGCCCGCCATGCCCTCAGCCCACCTTCCTCGAAGGAAAAGTTGTTTAGTGACTGCACGCCTGTCATAGTGTGTTTTTGCATCGTCTGTGATATGGTTTGTACTTTGCAGACGGACGCATAACACCCCTTTACACCGCCATGTGACTCAATCGCCACCTTCATATTGACTGCCGTTTCCACATTGTTTCCTTCGTTCACAAATCGCCTAATGCCAGCTTGAAACGACAACTTTAAACAGTGTAACGGGTGGTTACGTCGCTTCTTTTATTTAATTAACGTTGTCATTCGTCCACTCCCCGTCTGGTTTAAGAATCATTTTCAAAGTACTGTCGTTAGTCTGAACTTTAACATCATCGTACTGGCTCTCGTTCACTGCTTTCCTCTTCATAATAATTCCTGAGCATACCAACGACATATGGAGATCGAGCTTTTTCCGTTGCCGGACCAAAACTGTGGAATAAACTACGGTAACCATTATCTATTAGGTGATCAGAGGCTTTAACAATTTTTAAAGAAAGACTTGAAGACATATTTATTTAAGACTGCTTTTAGCTAACAATCATAGTTTAAATAGCCTTTTTAACAATTATTGGATTTCTTTTTATTAACCTGAAATTTCTTTAATTATAAAGTAGATATTGTAAAGAGTTATAAAGAAGTAGTCAATTTAGTGCTATCTATATATCTGTCTGAATTCGGAAAAAACGTGCCTCCAGAAATTTGGAGCCATTTGACCATTTGACACCAGTGAAGGCCACTTTAGTGCAGGTACCTTTTTTCAAATCCAGTTAGATATAAATGCTTATTATTATTATTATCACTTTGTCGGCCGTTGGAGCGCATTTTTCGGGCTATTATAAAGAATTTGGCGGGCTAAAATGTATAAACCCGCTGAAATAAACCAGTCAAAAGTGTGAATCAAGTTATGGTACGATTTAAGCAGCCAATAGAAATTGAGAAGCCATTAAAATGTTCGCGCCGTTTTGTTGCAGCGTTGCACACTCAGTTCAACCAATTATTGCAAACTGTCAGTTTAGCAATAGCACAATTACCTTCAACACGTACAAATAAGTCAATCGATTTTTTTATTACATGTCTTTTACAATTATTCACACTGAACTCATATGGGAAGAGTTTGTAATTTTTAGCCAGCTTCGCTCGATAGTGTATTTTCTTTGTGGGGAAATAAAAGCGATTCAAGTAGTAAACGCTCGCTGTTTTGTTGTCAAGTTTGTTTTTTAAGTTTTTATTTTCTCAATGCCCTCCAAAGTGATAATAATAGTAACAGAGCTTATGTTCTTGGGCATAACTATGTTTTGGGCCCTTCTCAGAGCTCATTTTAGCCCAAGCCGCTAGGCGAGGGCTGAAATGAGTCTGAGTTAAGCCCAAAACATATTTATGACCGCAAACATTAACTCTTTTGTTTTCATTATTATTATTATTATTATTATTGTTGTTGTTGTTGTTAAACAGCGTAACGGGTGGTTACGTCGCTACTTTTATCAAATTGTCATTTTTAGCAAATGCGCATGCGTAACCTCCGTGTACGCAGTTGCGTACCATATGGAGAACTCAATGAATACATCGTGGTATAAATATCGATAAATCTTAGACGCCTAATGCTGGCACATGACTCTTGACTGAAGCGATCCGACGATCACATATATCCTTTCCCGCTTGAGGGTCGTAGCGGGCTATTCTAATTCCAGTGCACTCTCCGAGGCTCGGTAAGGAGAGTAACAGGAAAGCAAGTAGTGTGATAGCAGCCTGCGTTATCCGACCTCAGAAAGGCTTCTGTAAGCTGGGGCTTCAGTCCTTTCAGAGTAGTTAGTGTGTGCTCTAAGACAGAGGCCACGGCAAACCAATTCTGAGTACACTAGTCGAATATGTGAATGAAGGTCAATGTCTGAAATATATTTGTAAGAGTAAGTCATCATTTGTGTTAAACAAAACCTCATTATACCGACTTGACTGTGTAGGTAGTACCGAACCTCATGTATGCAAACCAAAACACCCAGTGCATTTAATCGGATTAGCATGTCACTAACAAATGCGATTACAGGCACACCCCAAAATATTTACCGGCCGCAAACACGTCCGGCATTTAGTGAAGTACTGTAATAGCGTCCAGACAATTACCTCAATCTCGCCGCTATCTTCGTCTTTCGTAATTGCCACTGTCACATGCCAAGATTTCCCTTTTTTTCCGAACCAGTCTCTCTGGGTCTCTCTGAAACTGGAGGGGAGAAACTTCATTGCCCAGTCCATGATGAGGAGTACCTGACAGGCCGACAAATGGTCAGTCACGAAGGATTTGGCAGCATCTTGACGAACCGCTCGCACGATATGCGCTTTCCACTCCTCCAGCTTGGGTACAACATTCTCGACATCATAATGTAGCTCTTCTTGTCTTCCAGTATCACTGAGAAGTTGCAATGATAAAAGAATAAAAAATGATGCTCGCTATCTTGCGAAACTGGTTAAGATATTTAGTACTGAACTCTGTTCATGCCTGAAATTCTACCTAAAATGGACATCAGAGGAGGACAAGGCCAACTGGATGTCGACGATGACATTCCTCATATCATCAAAGACGTTGTGTTGGTGCTGGCAAGTCCCGTGATGATCACCCCGTCCATTGCTGAGGGCATACACGCTGCAGTGGTCAGCAAAGGCTGCCTCTTGGGAGACATGGACCTTGAAATCCGACTTGAGATACTGTTTTGCTGCTTTCAGTCGACATGTGATGGAACTTGTCGTCTCATTGTCCAGACCTGAGGAAATTAGATAGAGGAAATAAAGAAACGCCAGTAAATGGCTTCTATCGCCACGTTCTATTGACCACGTTCAATGAAGCCATGGGAGTATTTTGTATGCGTCAACGATATGTAGCCATGATGGCGTAAAATCTTTATGAAAAACAAAAACCAACGAGGAATCCAGTGTGCTACAAACATAAGGTAGCTTACCATGCTGATGCAACTGTTTAAGGGTATCTTCAAGAGAAGTGAGCGCATAGACCCCGTCGGTTTGCGTGTTGTCCAGACCAGCAAGTAATTCTTTTGTTACGCTGCGCATATCTGCAACACGTATTGTCAAATCACGTTTCTAAGGTTAAGAGGTCAGTTACTTTCCTTTGTAATACATTATCAGTACACCTGCTGACAATGCAAACTCTAAGCCCCAAAGCATTTAATTTATTTTCTTCGTATGTTCTTTGTATGCCTTTGTTTTTGCGGTGTTAATTTTGCTTGATTTCATTTGTGGATACAATAGTCGACACAAGGTGTTTAGTGTTACGACATTTCGCAACATTGAACCACATTGCTTATTAATTAGATTCGGCGTTTATTCGAGAGTGGCGTTTAAGAGATCTTCTCACACAAATTTGCCAATAATCTAACAGATTCAACACTACCATAAATAAAACTAGTTTTGGCGGCGATATGTTCGAGTAAATACGGTAGTGGCTCATGCCCGCTGTTAAAACTTCAACTTATAATAGTCACTGAAAGGATAGCCCTTACTCTGATGATGCTAAACAGTATAGACCTTCTCATGGGTTCAAACTGAGATTCGGCGCAGTAGTTCAAGTACAGTGGAACTAGACGAGTCGAGATCACAGTGCGCACCACACTTGGGATTTCAATATTCTCACCAGTAGAAAGCTTGAAATTTTTAGTCCATATGCTCCCTCTTTGAGGAAAGAGGGACTGGATATAAAATCTAGAAAGTGACCGACCTTAACAGGGTCCAGTCAAGTCCTCTGTAGTGTTGGTGGCTCCATGGGCTGACCAGGTTTGTTCTTGATAGCATGTTTTCTTGCCTCATCGATCCTCCACTTTGTGAGGCCAGGGATCAGCTGGAGCAATTCCATCGTGGAATAGTCGCCGGCAAAAAGTGACAATATTTGCTGCCTATTGTACCATGATTCCGGCTCCTCATAGCATACGACCTGTCTAAGCACTAACGTGCCTCCTTGGGTCATCTCATGCCTGCTGCGCACCTGCTCAAACAGCCATACAGAGTTACCGGGTTGCAAAGGCATCCAGTACGACATCCACAGCCTGCTCAGCCTTCCTTGTATAGTATCGCTGTGTGGAGGCAGAGATAGTAAGAACATCAGACTTACATTGGGAACGCACAGGACTGACGCTCCTGTCTGGTGTTCTCCTGAGGAAATTGTTTAGACTTTGAAGCTCGTGCTCAACCTGGGGTGTCGGCGGCCACTCCACCGAGGTCTCTGGTTCCTGCCCTGACTCTTGAGACAACGACGAGAACACATCGGAGTGGTGGTCACCCTGCTGTAACAACAGAAATTTGAGTAAGTAATGCTATTACACTAAAAGATGACGACTAAAAAATATCTGATTATTCAAGGATTGTTTGCAGCAATCGCGCAAGAAATATCGCGCAAGAAATATCGCGCATATATATATATATATATATATATATATATATATATATATATATATATATTTTTTTGTGCGTACGTAATAATCAAATATTAGGAAAAGTAACTGTACGGAAGATACTTCACAAAAGGAAATAAAGATACAGCAGTCATTTTTTCCACTTAACTATGCCTCGAGCAAAGATATACATTCCCCTTTCAATCAAGCATCAGCTAGAAATGACACAAACCGTTCCCATGCGTAAACCATTGTCGTGTTACGATAACGAGGTCAGAGATAACTGAGTGCACAATACCTCGCTGGATTGATCTTCCGGTGGCAGTAGAAATCGCACGTGTGGCGAAATGGTACTCTCAGCCTGTTCCATGGGCAAGTCTGCTAAGCATTATTCCTCTGTCTGACCCTGGGTCAGTGAAATATTTGCAAGGGACTTGATGGCGGCTTGGTATTCCCCACGACAAGTTCTACACATACCTGTGTTCACAGAATAAATTAAAGAATGCACGATCTATTATTTGTTAGGCTCAATTTTCGCCGCTCTGTTGTTCTTGAACTTCGGCGGTCTCTTAGAGATGGAATATCGGTCGTGGGGATGATACGTATTAATTAATAATTCTCTGGACATAAAGAGTCAAGCTGGACTGTGTTACCTAGACCCAAGTTACGCTAAAGCAGTACAATGGCCTTTGTTAGCCATGGAATAGGACCTGTAAAAGATAAAAACTGTAATCTTTAGCATTAGCTCTCCCATTTGGGCCAAACATAAAATCAGTGTGCCTGGTGAGAATTGAAACATACCAAAAGGTTCGCGTCAGTTTTTCGTCATCTTAGCTAAGAACTACGAAGAGAAACTTTCCAACTGTTGTTCATGTTTGCGGCCAATTGTTGGTATTCCATCATGTTATAAGAAATCCACTGATCTTCATTTTAGCAATTTAATATTAGTTCAGTGACAAGCCCAAAGACGTCTTCGGAGGAGGCTAGCCTGTAGTGCTCGGGACCGCTCTGTGGCGGCGGAAAGCTAATTATTGACATTTTTTTAAGTTATTGTTTTTTTTTTTTTAAGGAGACTTCGCTTCGCTGTTATGTTTCAAAACCTCGCCAGAGATACTGATTTTATGTTTTGCCGATTTCATGTTCCTCAAAACAAAAGGAGGATAAGAGGAGAAACTAGTAGTGAAGGTTACAGGTTTATTTTTTGCAGGTCATGTTTAGCACGGTGCATGTCGTTGCACTGCTATAGCGTAATTTCGGACTAGGGGACACGGTTTGGATTGTTTGTGCAACCTAAAAATAGTAATTCGCACTTATGATCCCCAATCCCCGCTTCCCGGTACCGATTCTCGATCTTCGATTCTCATTCCCTGAACCCGGCCCACGATCCTGATCTTCCAGGAAAGCGATAGAGGCTGCTGATCGAGCAATTTGATCATCAGACCACAAATTCAAGGGGTAGAGAGTCAAAGTGTATTACCTTCAACAGGAACAACGACCTTCCACTTCCTCTTGATTTCCTTGGAGATTTGAAGGTTAATCCCCCTCTCTCGCTTTCCTTTACCATTGCCGTGGAGTGGATGCTGACACTTTATCGATGGCTTGAACTTGACACCTAACTGATCACGGTGTTTCGGACAAGTTGTAAAGTCACGGCCGTCTTCATCGAACAAGCCCACGCGTGCGAGAATTAATTCTCTCTCAGAAGAGACACTAGTCTGGGACACAGAGATTTGTCGAAGATGCGCTTTGATACCTCGACAGCAAGAGCTTAGAGGAAGAAGTTCATTTCCTTCAGGATAACGCCGGGCAAAACATCGCACTGAGAGTCACAGTGCCGGGCAGAGGAACGAGATACTTGGGAAATAATTTTCCACGTGGATGGACGAGAGTTACAGTATTTCTCAAACCTGAAATCCCTGTGTCCGCTGACCTACAAGAAGGCTAGGATTTTGTCACGCATAGCCCGGTTGACTTGGTAGGTTGTAATTAAATTAAGTTTATGGACCACTCGAAACCTTGTATCAGTTTCCCTAAGTGCACTCGATATATGTTTGAGTGAACAAAGTAAACAGGTTAAGCTTAACGCTTTGGCGATAGGTGTTTGAGATTTTACGATACGCGATATAGCCGGATAGACGTCTGATGACGCTTCTGGAAGTAAACAGCTCAACTGAATTAAGTCCTACTTGTAAAATGTAAGTATGAAATATCTTTTGGCCACTCTGATATTTGTTCATATAAACAAATCTTTGGTATATTGTTGTCTGACAGAAATAATTACCCGGGCTGCGCGCGTCTCGCGCGGCGCCCGGGTCTAAGATTACCGACGGTTCTTCTTTTTCGTCGAGTATCATCCACAAAGTGCACTTCCGGCGTTTCTGCGCAAGCGCTAACTATTTTTAACAGAGTGATGCCTGTTGTCACGTATCGGAAAATGTCGATTCACCTTGTGTCTTTTGAAGTCTGAACAAACAATATGTTAAGAGAAGTGTCTATGCAAATGATTGCAAGTTCAACGGCGAGAAGAAAGCTTTTAACATGAGTAAACTTAACTCCAGATGGACTGCCGTGTTTCCTCGTGTCTGCTTCAGTAGACTGCGAGTAGTCTCTAATTTTGGCGATGGATTGTGGGGCGGGCGAAAGACACGTGCGCGCGCGAAGTTGCGAGGAGACGCGACGCGAGGGGAGCGCCAAAAATTAGAGACTACAGACAAAGGGAGCTTGACCTTTCACGGCCGAGTGATTCGGAAGTATAAATCTCATATCAACAGCAAGAATGATACTTGTTGTCACGTATCGGAAAACGTCGATTCACCTTGTGTCTTTGAAGTCTGAACAACTAATATGTTAAGACAAGTGTCTATACGAATGTTTGCAAGTTCAACAGCGAGAAGAAAGCTTTTAACATGACCAAAATTTAACTCCAGATGGACTGCCGTGTTCCCCGTATCCGCTCCACTGAGATGTACATTTTGTTGAATAACTCAAGTACGGGATATCACACACCCCTGAGACTTTGACAGGTAGTTAATTTACTATTTTAATTTCTGGACTTTAATTTTTGAATGATAAGCGATTAGTTTTTACAAATGCACTAGCGTCCCTTGAAACTGTCCAGAAACGTTCCTTTCTTGTGTTTCAAATGACCCTGGATTGACGTATTTGTAAACAGTTTCACTCTGCTAATTAATTTTCTACTCACATTTCCCCGAGACTCCATTCACATTTATGCGAAAAAATCCTACATCGTTCGATAAGCGTTTCCTTTCTCAAACAATTATCCATCGAAGCGAAAACAAGTGTGCTTAGTTTTTTTTTGGAATCAATACACTATTTTTATCACCTTGCATAATGATAAACCTCTGTGGCCTAAAGGTCATTGTTCCTGCCTGTGACGCAGCTAACCCGTGTTCGATGTCTGTTAGTGGTATATATCGCGGGCTTTATTTTTTCTGTTTCTCTTTTTCTTGTTCTTTTAGAAATATTTTTTACAAGTGTTATAGTTATTGTTCTCAATGGTTGAGCTGTATTTTAGAGGAATATATGTTGATAGGGGTCTAAAGAAATAGACTCCAACACAAGCTAAACACAATGCGTCCGATGTAAGAAAGGCAGACTTCCCTCTATTCTTTTGTTTAGCACTAAGTTAGGGATACAATACTATTTTTTGCAAGCCCGGGTTTAGGCTAATTGTAGCCTCTTGTTATTCTTTAGCATTGTAAAAGCTATAAATGTTCAGTTTGAGGCGACATCTGGTTGGCAATTTTCCAAAATACTGTCGCGTCTCACGTTCAACTACTTTTCTTAGTTTTAGATTTCATTAGGTGACCAAGAAACGGTTTTTAATTGTAATGCAAAAATCAAAGTACAGAGTCTTGAGAATCATGCTGAAGTTATGAGTAAATATTTTGTTTTCGACTTAGTAGCGAAAACTAGTGCTACTATTGCGCTAACTGCTAACGTGAACTTTTGATGCTGATTTCCTACACCTTGCTCGTACCAGTTTTCGAATAATTTTGGCGAAAATTTGTAAAATCATTTTCTTATCAGCTACCTGGATCAGTAGATAAACAAATAAAACAACCGAGTGAAGGAGGTCGCCTATTGCGCTCCAAAGTTGTGTTTTTACCGTGACTAGAAGATTACATTAAAGCAAAATCTTGTTCAAAATGTGCAAGGTTTGAGGTCGGTCTGCGCAAAGAAAATAGCTGGTCTCAAATTTTTTTTAACGATTTATACAGGCCAAAGGTACAACTGAACAGTGATATTAACTTCTCTTAGCGGAGGACCTGGCTTCTGGAGATATTGGGCCTCAAATTCACCCTATTTTGTGGTGCCGTTTTACCTTGTTAATTATTAACTTGCATTGATTGACAAGTAATTAATTAACATGAAACTCCTGCACAAAACACATGAAGGCTTTACCTATGCTATTGTGCAGCCACAAAGGAATAGCATAAATTGTCTAAGTTACAAGTCCTCCTACTTTAACTGTTTTTCAGAGTAACTTTTATGGGAATTTTTGTACAAAAATCAGGGAGGTGGTCTAACTTCCCCGGAAGAATTCCAAAGATCAAACCACTTTGGCTGTTTGAATTTTTGGATGTCCCCTACAATCTGGCCAAGTTTCATTGAAATCGGTGAGACGGCATGTATCACCACTGCCTGGTCCTCTCATGGACAGGCTCTTAACAGCCTGAGGCATCGTTTACACGGACGCGGTTTCCAATCGACACGGTTTCATGACCTCGAAACCGCATAAAAACGACACGGTTTACGTCATGGTTATCTCGTTCTCAGGCATTCTTCCGGAAGCATGACACCTTCCAAACAATGTCCCACCAAACACTAGTTCTCCCAGGCCGAATCCAGAATCGTCGGTTTGCTTTCCTCTTCGTTATTCTGGAGCATATCGACGAAAAAGTCAGCATTTCAAGACATCTCTACCTGTTATTACGATATGCCTCTCGGTTTATAGAGAGTAAATTATATGAAAGCTAAGAAAGCGAACTTAAATTGTGATTGTGCAACAAAGCGCTGCACTCCGTGCAAGGTTCACCATATTTACCCTTCGCGAGCCAGGCAATTTCGCACGAAAATAAGCAACCGTTTTTAAATCGATGCGGTTTCGCCGTTTACACGACCCATGAAACCGTATCGTTTTGAAAACGCTCCACTTTTGAAAGCGTTTTCAAAACAACCCGGTTCTGATAACGAACTCGACCGGCGCCGTGTAAACGAAAGGCGTAACCGCATCGAAACCGATGCGGTTACAAATGAAACCGCGTCCGTGTAAACAGTGCCTGAGTATTTTACCTACTGACGCCACACCACTCACTTGACTCTGATGATGACTTCCGCTCAGGAAACGAAACGTCAGTCAATGTCACCACAAACAGTCCTTCCTAGGACTACACTCACCCGGACGATCGTACTTCACTGACTTATGATATGACTCCTGGGTTCAGACTATTTCCGATAAATAACCTGGAAAATATTCTGTTCTTATGAAATCACTATATACAATAAAAAAAGAGTACCTAGAAGTCTGTTTAAGAGACTTCTTCGAAAACATCAATAAAAGAAAAAATGAAGACCGATTATCATACATTTCAAATTGTCTTTCACGTGTATCTTCCCAATAAAAGATCACGTAAGCGAAAGTACCAGAACATTACCACGCGTGCGCCATCATTACTGTTGTTAAGTTAAATTAGATGTTGGTTGCTATCGAGAAACTTACCTTTTCTAAATGTATTTCCTTTTAGGGCACGAGGATTGTAGGTGTTCACTGTGATTCCAATGACGCTAAAGTTTGTCTGCTATCAGCTAATTCTGACCTATTGACAAAAAGACGAGAATACAAGTGTAAATGCGAGGGCAGTCTCAGTACAGGAGCGCCAAAAATGGATTGCAACATACATTACTGGGAATGCCGGATTAACACCTGACCTTTTTTTTTAGAAATGTTTGTTTGTTTGTTTGTTTGTTTATGGTATCATCGAGGGTGCAAACCTTGATCTTGCGATTTTCGCTCTAAAATTTGACAACGTCTAGTGTTAATATTCTGATGATTTTTACTGAATTGCAGCAATTCAATATTTAGTTAATTAGGTGGTATTTGAACTAAAGCCAGATTCATTCATAGTAATTATTTTTCGGGAACTTGAAAGATTCCTTCTCTTCAGTTGTCTGAAGAGTTGTTACACTATTTAAGCGGGAAAAGTAAAATATATTTAAGTGAACATTCGACGACACTTCTCAGTGGAAAAGAAAAGCAAGTGGTCTGTCTTGTGTTATTGGTTTGGAGAAGTGTTCCTGAACAGGCCTGTCATCAGTAACATTGACTCAAGTACTGACAACTAAACAAGTGGTTCGGATCTGTACACCTATCCGACTGTACTTATATCTCTGGTCATTGCCCTGTAAGAGTCAGTCAAATCGAGAAGACCTTGTCTTTGAGGCCAGGAATCAGTGGCAACTCTTTAACAACGACAACAACAACAACAACTTTATTACAATTTCTTTACAGCTACAAAGCTAATCGGGGCGGGACAAAACGACCAAAAAGAGTTCTAACTCTGCAAGAAAAGTGAGGAAATAAATAAGTGAATCCGAGTTAAATATATAAATAGAGCTCTTCCACGGACAACCACACTAGTAGACAACTCCTAAGACTCGTTTGCTCAATATATTAAAAGTTGATGATTAGTGAAATTCCTCAGAGGTTTTTATTATAATAATGCTGACGGTTTTCGGCAAATAAAGATATTGTTAGGAGTGAACAGTGGGAAACAAATGCAGTAACAATGACAACTATCAGTATTATATGTATATGTGTAATGTATGTGTATGTATATAAATGTATAGCTTTATGACAATCCTCTTCTCTAAAGACAGTTCATTGTAGTGCCTCATTTTGTCGTCTTTTGTTTGTGCATGTTCGTTCCATTTCCGAGCACGGGCCTCAACAGACCCTTGAAGCTTTTCTAGTTGGTTAGCCATCGCCCAGCCACCACCCAAACCCCGAACTTCGTTCCTTACTCTATAAGGAAAGTGCGTGGGTTCTTGTACCCGCCCTTTCAATTCTATACGCGACATAAAACAGTTCAATGTTAGGTTACTGGCTTCACGTTACTAACCAGTGACACGTTCATTTGATATGAGGACCCAGGATTATTCTCCAAGGTGTTGTCATCTGAGCTTATGGGCGGGAGTCAAGTAAAAATGTAGACTATGTAAATAAATGTAGGAGTTTAGTATCAAATGATCGTACACTTTTAGCATTTGTATTTATTGTAATCAGAGAACATACCAAGATTTTTAGTAATAACCGATGTAGGCTTAGAAGATAGAGCATAGAAGGCTGTTTTTGAATGAAAACACCGTAGGTATATGTACGCAAAATAAAAATGATCTACGAAATGAAGATATGTCCTTTTAAGATAGTGTTATTGTGTTGGACAATGATGTATTGGTAGAATGATCTGGATGAGGCTACCTCGATAACACTTAACACCGTAACATAAAACAGTTCAATGTTAGGTTCTTTAATTAACATCTTGATTGCAGAAATAGTTAACATTATAATATTGGCCAATTTAACAGCAACCACCAAAGGGCAAATAACACCATATCCAGCCCAGACCTTCTATTTCATCTTTAATTCAACGAACATAACACAATGGAGTAGAAGTTGGTTAGAAGTATTGAATTCAAATAGTGTTATTTTGCAGTGTTTACTTTTCGTTGTTAGTAATGATAATAGGACTGAATAGAGGACAATACAGGGAGTAATCGGGCAAGTGATTTCAAATTGCCAGCACGATTACAATTGTAGGACACGAAGTACAATTACCAATTAATTGTGACAATGAAGAAATAAGGGAAACTCAGACTGCCAAAATTCAGGAAAATTTCATCCATGTTTGTTTTCAATCTAGACCTATCAACCTGCTCACTTGAGAAATATCCCTTGATTTTTTTGGCTAGGTAGTTCATTGGTTAATGGAATGAAGTACTCAGTTTTCCTTAGCTGCTTATCTGTCCAATTGGGCTGACCGATTACAAGTGTTTGTAATCGGACAGGTCAGTTTGGACATGAAACAGTCAATTAAGCCACAAATAGTGCCTGTTAAAAGCCAATCATATTGGAGCATTTTGTTATTGACACCAGTATCAAGGAAATCCGTTGGATGTTCCTCTACAACGCCGTTTTGAATTGGAACTGACGGGCATCGTTTTATCAAACGTTTATCCTCTATATACACCCATGGTAACTCAACGCTTTTTCACATTTTATTTCCATTTATAGTAATAAGTACAGTGCGTTTAATACAGGTCATCAATAACACGAGATGGGTTGGGAGAATTCGAGACATGCAAACCTGATACGCAGTCGAGGGTTAGCATAACTTTTAACAATTCTCCCAACCGCCCGAGTGTTTAGATGAGGCTATTTAAACACAGAAAAAAGTCCTCAATTGCTTTTATAAAATATTTCCAAAAATCATCCGACAAAAGAAGGAAAATTATGTTTCGTTCTGGACGATCATATTGCCCACCAGCCAATCATAACGCGCATCTGATAACAGATGAACCAATCAAAATTCGCGTTCTAAAAGTGAAAATCAAGTTGAAATTTGGCAAGCGCTAGCTAGCTATTGTAACCTCCTTCGCAGCCGTTGTTTGTGTCGGTCCTATTTTCCTCCTCCCCCTCTTCAAGGACGTCTGGTGAACCGAGCCGGACATTCCATTCCCTTTGTGTCTGAGTATCCAATCAGGAGGGAGAATAGAACCGACACAAACAACGGCTGGGAATGAGGCTAAGGGAACTTAGCCACCGACATTTAAAAGCCACGATGTGATTGGTCGGTTCCTGGAATGGAATGAACGACTCGGTTCAGCAGACGTTGTTGGTGAGGGTGAATATAGGACCGACACAAACAACGGCTGCGAAGGAAGCTACTAGCGAGCGCCATGTTGATGAAAGCGATTTTAGCTTTGAGCCCTCCTAAATCTTGCAGAAAAATAGCGATAGTTTAGCGAGAACTAGAAGAAATGTTCAAAATATAATAGTCTGTTAGGAAAGAGCTTCAAGATGAGAAGTTTATTTAAGATGAAAATGAATGCCAATGTACTTGACCGCTCTTGAAAGTGGACTTACCCGATTTGGCAGCTCGAGTAAAATCGCTCATCGTGCCTTCTGAAGTTTTTCTGGTTAGGAATCATAGCCTAAGCAGCGGATCCAGGTTGTAGTATATTTTTAAGCTGAGAAGATCTCAGATAAAATATATTTTATGCAAATTTGACAGCCAAAACTCGGCAACCGATATTTGATTTAACATTTACAGTCTGTTGGAATTACCGTCTGTTGCATATAGTTTTGTGTGCGTTTTCGTGTACAATATTTTTAATAACGAATGTCTTATAGAGAACTTTATTGTAGTACATATATGCGAAAACTAACTTGAGAAACGTTTACGGCGTATTTTGTATATTGTAGCACATTTTCACTTGAGCTTCCTCGATGAGTAGTCTAGCTCACGATCATCGAGGCAGACAAAGCGCTGTGGTTTTTCGTTCTTAGGCTCACGGGGGAAGAGACAGCTAAACTACAAATCAAAATTTGGCAAAATTTCCCCCATTTCCATAAAATTTGTACTTGAAATTACTTTACGAGTCTTGCGAAAGCTTGGAAATGTTTTCAAATTGTACTGAGAAACACAGAGAGCGTGACGTCACAACCGTGTTTACATAACACACTTATTGACCAATGAGTGCGCGAGTACTATCTTAAATATCTTATAATTCAAAATAAGGTGTGCAACACACAACTTGATATGTTAGCATAAAATGTCTCTACCCATCTAATAAGACTTGGTCCGAAACCAAAAACGTCTAGACATTTTAACATGAAATTCCAGTCTATACTGTCAAAGGGCCTTTTCAAAATCAATAAAGAGTAATGTGCCAGGTATATTTTCATTTTTTGTGTAGTCCATAACATCTAAGATTGATCGCGCAACTTCACCTATGAATCTTCTTTTCACATATCCCAACATTGATTGGCGTGAATAATTTCTGGAAGGACCTTAACAGTTCTAGTCACAACTATATATCTTGGAAGGGATTTTGCGTCCACGTTAATTAACGAAATAGGCCTCCATTTCTCTAAATAGTTTATCTATTCCTTTCGTTTCAATAAGTGTAATAACAGCTTGTTCTGCGAAGAAGACATTTCTTTTTTTATCAAAGACTTTATTAAATTAGGTGAGTCAGATATCAATTTTCCCATTAAAGGCCAGAATTTTTATTTTATAAAACTCTTCTGGGATTCCATCATTCCCAGGTGTTTTCTCAGTTTGAAATGAGCTTAGAATACCTTACCCATGGTAAATAAACCTGCATTCATACAATAACATTCATTTAACGTGGTGACTGGATAGTACATAGCCCGCGTAGAAGGCGTTTGCGTTGAGTTTCCCCGCCTGCGTTTTTTTTTTTCTTTGACCGTGAGAAAAGTTTTTGCGCGGTCAACGAAGAGAAAACTTACAAACCCGATGGAAACGCCTGCTATGTAGAGTAACTGGAGCAAAACTCGGAAAAGAGAAGCCTACGAACCATTATGAAGTATCTCTCCATGAAGCCCACTTTGCCCGAGATAGTGGGTGTAAGAAACATGATTTTTTCTGTAGTCAAGTGTTTTCTAAAGCATTATCAACGTGGGGAAAATATTCAATCGTTTGCTCTTAAAATATCGTTTTGTCGGAAGAAAGTCCAGCTGAAATGAATCACATAGAAACGGCATAGACGGCGAATATTTGTTGCTTGGTTTAATGAACAAGACAATCAGCAAATTAAGTATATACCACACAAGTGAATACTGCTTTCTGCGCATTCTGGCTGTATGGCTATACTAGCTCGGAGGTAAATAGGAAGGACAATGTCTTGTTACCCGGGCTGCGCGCGTCTCGCGCGGCGCCCGGGTCATAAACTACCGACGGTTCTTCTTTTTCGTCGTCGAGTATCATCCACAAATGGCACTTCCGGCGTTTCTGCGCAAGCGCTAACTATTTTTAATAACAGTGATGCGTGTTGTCACGTATGGGAAAATGTCGATTCATCTTGTGGCTTTTGAAGTCTGAACAAACAATATGTTAAGAGAAGTGTCTATGCGAATGTTTGGAAGTTCAACGGCGAGAAGAAAGTTTTTAACATGAGTAAACTTAACGGCAGATGGACTGCCGTGTTTCCCCGTGTCTGCTTCAGTAGACAGCGAGTAGTCTCTAATTTTGGCGACGGATTGTGGGGGCACGTGCGCGCGCGAAGTTGTGAGGAGACGCGACGCGAGGGGAGCGCCAAAAATTAGAGACTACAGACAAAGGGAGTTTGACCTTTCACGGCCGAGTGATTCGAGTGTAAATCTCATATCAACAGCAAGAATGATGCCTGTTGTCACGTATCGGAAAACGTCGATTCACCTTGTGTCTTTGAAGTCTGAACAACTAATATGTTAAGACAAGTGTCTATACGAATGTTTGCAAGTTCAACAGCGAGAAGAAAGCTTTTAACATGACCAAAATTTAACTCCAGATGGACTGCCGTGTTCCCGTATCCGCTCCATTGAGATGTACATTTTCTTGAATAACTCAAGTACGGGATATCACACACCCCTGAGACTTTGACAGGTAGTTTATTTACTATTTTGCCACAATATCTCAATTTCTGGACTTTAATTTTTGAATTATAAGCGATTATATTTTACAAATGTACTAGCGTCCCTTGAAACTGTCCAGAAACGTTCCTTTCTTGTGTTTCAAATGACCCTGGATTGACGTATTTGTAAACAGTTTCACTCTGCTAATTAATTTTCTACTCACATTTCACCGAGACTCCATTCACATTTATGCGAAAAAATCCTACATCGTTCGATAAGCGTTTCCTTTCTCAAACAATTATCCATCGAAGCGAAAACAAGTGTGCTTAGTTTTTTTTTTGGGGAATCAATACACTATTTTTATCAATTTGCATAACGATAAACCTCTGTGGCCTAAAGGTCATTGTTCCTGCCTGTGACGCAGCTAGCCCGGGTTCGATGTCTTTTAGTTGTATATATCACGGGCTTTATTTTTTCTGTTTCTCTTTTTCTTGTTCTTTTAGAAATATTTTTTACAAGTGTTATAATTATTGTGCTCAATGGTTGAGCTGTATTTTAGAGGAATATATGTTGATAGGGGTCTAAAGAAATAGACTCCAACACAAGCTAAACACAATGCGTCCGATGTAAGAAAGACAGACTTCCCTCTATTCTTTTGTTTAGCACTAAGTTAGGGATACAATACTGTTTTTTGCAAGCCCGGGTTTAGGCTAATTGTAGCCTCTTGTTTACGTGAACTATCGAGCACTATCTGATAAGTATAAAAATGAAAACACTTCTGTTTTAAGAAAATTCACAACGTTTTGATTTTTAAAAACATGTTTATTTCAACAGATCTTCTGTCATTCACACAAAGCACAATGTTGAATTTATGGTGGCGCAGAATGCTAATTAGCCTCCTTCGCAGACGTTTTTGGGCTCGTCACGCGTTCCTTGCCCACGAACGACGTTCGTGGGCAAGGAACGCGTGACGAGCCCAAAGAGGTCTGCGAAGGAGGCTAAATGCTAATTAGCTATAACAACAAAAGAAAACACGATAATGTATACCATTACAAAGAAAGTTTTAATGTTTTAAATTAACATGATAAAGAATTTTATTTTAAAGTAAATTTGACTTCTGTAATATATGGTTTAGTTCTATGGGGATCTTTTAGTAATGCACATGTCATCGGCTTCTCCGCGGGGTCGACCCCGCCCCTACCAGGGAAATATGTGGGGGAATATAAGGAGATGGATGGGATTCTTTGCCCGAGGGTAGGGGAAAATCTTGACATTGTTTTACGATCAAAGATTTGGGGGTGGGAGGAATTCACAAGTTTGAAAAGGATGTCACGGGGGCACTCATTACTTAATTCATTAATTGTAAAACTGCACAAGCAGAGTGGTCAAGTTCCCCCGGCCAGTGTTGTAAACCGCCATGAGACTAAGTGATATGAGCGGTATATAAATACCTTACTATTAATATAAAAAGAAGTACATTGCAGAGCGGCAAGGATTATTTATATTTACCTAAGGTCATATGGTCCATATGACGTGCTTAGTTATGACCAATGGCCACGTTAATTAACGAAATAACCCTTTCAATAATTGTATGTGAAGAAAAAGTAACATAAACAAATTGAAACATCGACAAAACCAACTCATAACAGCCATATCATTGTACTCTATTAAAGACCAATCAAGGAAAGTCAAAACATTCGATTACTAAACCATACATAGTATCCAGTTTGCGAATCGAGCAAAATAATATATCTCTGTGTTATAATCGCCTACGTCAACTTTCTTTCCTGTACGTAGCAATTCATTCGTAACGGCGTAAGCTCCGGTGGCGTCACAATCGTGAAATCTTAAGAAGCTTTGAGTGTTCCACAAGCCTCAGAATCATTGTGTAAACCCTATGAAGTATGACGGTCATTAATGCAAGTGCGGCCGCAACACTACTAGAACAGAGACCTGAAAAAAATTTTCAGGCTCTGAGCGGGATTCGAACCCACGACCTCTGCGATGCCGGTGCAGTGCTCTCCCAACTGAGCTATCAAAGCCACATGAGAGCGGTCGTATGCGGGTTAGCCCTTTATATGGACGTTATACTTGGCCCAAGTATAGTAAAGAATGAAATTAATTTTGTCCATAGTAGCAATTGAGTGATGACGGTCATTAATGCAAGTGCGGCCGCAACACTACTAGAACAGAGACCTGAAAAAAATTTTCAGGCTCTGAGCGGGATTCGAACCCAAGACCTCTGCGATGCCGGTGCAGTGCTCTCCCAACTGAGCTATCAAAGCCACATGAGAGCGGTCGTATGCGGGTTAGCCCTTTATATGGACGTTATACTTGGCCCAAGTATAGTAAAGAATGAAATTAATTTTGTCCATAGTAGCAATTGAGTGATGACGGTCATTAATGCAAGTGCGGCCGCAACACTACTAGAACAGAGACCTGATGCGGCCTTGCGGCCGCACTTGCATTAATGACCGTCATCACTCAATTGCTACTATGGACAAAATTAATTTCATTCCTATGAAGTATGCAGTGACCTTCTTTGGTAGCCCTTTTTTTGCTGAACCCTCTATTAAGTACTAAGTGACCCGAAGTCTTACATCAATAACTACTGGTGGTTTCTGTCGAATTTTGTGAACCTTTCGGAACAAATTACACACGATTTGCGGGATAAAACCAAGGGCAAGTGATTATTAGCGAAGAATCATTGTTAGGTAAACTTTTCTAAGAGAATAATACGGAAACTAAGGCACTACAACATGCCATACTAGTCCAATTGATATCAATTTTAATATAATACACGCATTAATAAAAAAGCGTACCTAACTTGCCAATGCTGTGTTCGCGAACATAATTCATGTTTTTTCACTACATGGATTCAGTTCAATTTCTGCTGATATCTGGTGCTGATAAAATAAAATTCCACACTGTCAATGGACTTGCGAATAAAGAACTATTATCTTCATCTAGGTTGACGGAAGGTTTGCAATTGCTTGGTTGAGGTCAGTTAAGGTTTGGGCAACAGTGGAGAGGGAGTCGCACTGACAATTACTCCTTGAGCTGTCTTGTTCTAAAGCCATCAAATATTGAATCGTGAACTGCGGTACGGGATCGTAATATGAACGTCTGATACTACCTTTGTGACAGCCGTGATTATACAGAGATTGACACACACTAAGTAGTTTGGCTGAGCCGTTTGTTTTCATAACCTTACATTGTTCCTCGAGTCGTTGTATAATCCCCTCAGCTATCTGCAGATAGTAGTCTGGTTCAATCTGGTCACGCATCTGATGCTGCTTCAGCGCCTTGTAAGTTAACCACCGGGCTTCATAGATGCACGTTGATATCAGCATTTTTATCGAGTACTTCTGTGCGTAGACCAACATCGCTAATACGTCGCCCTCTGTTCTGTTTTTGACCATAGACACCATGAGGTTTTCGCATTTTTGAGCAATGGAATCAATTTGATATTCGTGGGAAAGCTCAAACAGGAAATAGCAATTTCGTTTAGTTACCAGTTTCTCTTCCAAGGATGGATACATCATTTGCAGCATTTCTTTAAATTCGTTTGCTTTCTTTTCTGGTAAGGCAATTTCATCGTTATTTTTCTCTTTGAAGTCTGTCATAAACATCTTCTCGAACACAGGTGACCAAAACGCAAGGGTGCTTCGATGAACGTGAAATCTTTGATCTTCAACGACAAGAACCACATCACTGAACTTCCAAGGCTCGGAGAAATCTGGAGGTTGACCTGAAGTAGTGCTTGAGGCAGCCATCATGTGTTTGAGGACGTATTGCGAGACAACTGGATCGAATTTGAAACAGTGGACTGTTTGGCGCACACTTAATAGCGGCTTAAAATTGCTGCAAAGCGCACGTCGTCACGTGACGTCTCATGTGTGTAAACACTCGTCACGCGAGGAAAGACTGACGTGAGGAAACCAGGCGTTCTTTTTTTTCTTTTGTACGGGGGTAGAATCTCGTTCCCAGAGGCTGCGATCCTTTTCGTCAGCGCCAAGGATACGAACCTCTGGTCGAATCCAAAACAGGACACTTCATCGGCAGTTGTTTTCGCGAAGTGTCAGGAAATGGAGGAATTATTAAACGAGTCCCACGAAAGCTGCAGAAATGATCAGAAACAAAGGAAAATTACTGTCGTAGTAATAATGCGGTTAAAAAAAAAATTAATTTTGTAGAGATAAGGCGAAATTAAAAAGAGCTATTAAAATTCCGTGCATGAGATTTTAATAGCTCTTTTAAGAGCTATTAAAATTGAGTGCGTGTTGTAAATCGACATCTGTAAGCAGTTTTTAAACCGGTTACAGATGTCGATTTACAACATGCACTCCGACCAATTATGTTGAAGGTATTTGTGCCGTTCGTATATAAATAAAACTTTTCACATCAAAACCAAAGATAAAAGAGTTGAAATATCTTTTTGAAGAGTTAGAGTAGGCGAGGCAATGAGCAGATCATGTTCAAAGAGGGCGTGAGTTAGACGAGGAATGTGGTAGTCGAATTTCACAACAGTATACACCTTATTCCAAAATGGCGGCCGCTCGGAATGATCTGGGGAGAGCAGCACGGAAACGAGGCATCGAGGGCCGGCGTGAAAATCTTGTGGTGTTTACATATGGTAATCGTGAGCGATCATGCTTCAAAATTGCTCTATTCCATTCTGTCCTAACACAATTTATGTGGAAAAATGGTGTCAAAATCTCTTATCAGAAGTTTCCAGAAGACCGACGTGTAGTGTGTTTAAGCCGAATGGATTGTTGCCATACGAAGGGATCTTGCTTTAACTAATTAACGATCAAGGGTATGTTTGCGCCACTTCAAGTCTTCGGGTTATATTTGTTCGTTTGCTGGTCGCGAGAAAAATTTGAGAACTACTGCTGTACCATCCGCTTTTCCGTGAAAGAAGTGTTCGCTCGTAAAACGAAAAGCACCAAAGCATAGTAGTCCGATCAAACGAAAAAGACTGAGGAAAACCTCAGCAACTCCTGACCTACTGTCATCAACCAAGTGATTCGTAATTCAGATATTTCTCCTGATAGAGATTCTAGGGAGCTATAAAACGACTGTGAGAAAGCTATTCATGATCTGGACTGTTAGAAAGCCGAGCTTACTGAAAAACGCCGACAATTCGAGGCGGATATTTCCAAGATTTACAATCGAAAGTATTTAGCGTCGATAGATTTATGAAGTCAGTTAAAGATTTAGCTTTTTATTATGGATTTCCCAATAGAGACATTTTCAAGAGTATAATTCAGTATTTAAATCCAGTAAAAGAAGGTGAAAACATTAATTATTGGCATTCACCTTCTCATGATGTAGCAAATATGAATTAGAGAAATGATGATGATGCCCCTGAACAAGGAAGACCAAGGCAATAAGCCTGGATTAATTTCAGTATGTTTCCAAAGGTCAGCATCATTTCAGTATGACCCTCAAGGGCAAAGATCAATGACCACATGCCTGCTGATTTTAAAGATAAATATCCTTCTACCAGGGTCATAATTGACTGCAGTGAGCTCTGCTGTTAAATGCCTAAGAGTCTTCGTTTAAACAGTGATCTTTTTATAGCTTGTATAAAAACCGGCATATCAATCTGTAGGAGCTCATTGGAATCTCACCTGGGGGTGCCAAAACATTTATTAGTCAACTTTCCATGGGGCACTTTTTATTGGAACCAAAGGTCAAATAACCTCTGAGGAAGTTGTGCAAACACAACAAATTGTCTCCCTTAAAATCCATGTGGAGTGTGTGAACAACAAGACAAAAAAACTTCCACATATGGGGCAGTCTAGTGCATTTACTCTGTTTAGTGTTGTCAGTCAAATGTGGTGTGTTTGTAAGCATATGCACATAACTCGCGTACAGGCAACATGACCATTTATTTTCAGTTTGCTGACTATTTTGAACTATTATTTCTGATTTTCTAAACTACATTTCCGAGAAAAAAAAACTTAATTTAAATCTCCTTTTTAGCGTTCCAAGCAAATAAAATTTTGGTTAAGTTAATCCCGGGTAAATATTTTATCTACATACTCAGCTTCCCTGGGCCCAGTTGCTCGAAGCATGGTTAGCGCTAACCCGGGTTAAATACCATGTTATGACAACTGAACTTATAGGCTTTAATACATCTTAATCAATGATTAGCGCTAACCTCAGCCTGAAAAGCTCTTTACCGGCTCAGTCGTTATATGCCGGCTATAGATGAGATTTTCGTCCGGGTCGACTAGATAATAGTCGGTCTTTTAATTCAAATAATACTCATTCACGCTATAAAAGAACGTAGCAAATGAGATACTTAATTGACCTTAGCAGAAGGTCGGCGTTTCCGACAGCAAAATCACTGTATCACTTACCGCTTACAAAATTACGTAAACCTTTACAAGAATCACCACGACACTTGAACCAAAATTTTAGTTAATCATTTTTTAACTAATTAGGATCCCATCCGTTCAACGAACTGCCAGGTATGTCTTCAATTCTGCTGATAGATACTACGAACGCCATTGCTGTTTACATACTTGACTTTGACTTGGCCCTCGATGCCTCGTTTCCGCGCTGCTCTCCCCAGATCATTCCGAGCGGCCGCCATTTTGGAATAAGGTGTATGGTTTCCGTGACCAGATATTGACATTGAATTGATTCAATATATAAACAGAATATAGTCGTCTTTAATGATATTGATCCATTGTGTAATAACTAATTTATACATATACCGTAATCTCGCCAATACTCCTTCAAAGACTGATTTTTTTCATCTATTTTTGAGGAGGGTTGCACTTATTAAAGAGAAGTCTCGATTATAAGGGAGATGGGGCTAAGTTTAAAACTAGAGCAGCACTGTTTGGTAATGTTAGAACAATATAGTAAAAAGGAATAAAGTTATAGACAACTATTGAATTACTTCCTCCAGCTATCTTTAATCATACTGCTGTTTGAGACCTCTGTCGTTTTCTATGCAATGTGGTCTTCAAGGTCAAGTTGTGATAATGGTCCAAAAACATCTGACGTAGGGTACGAGTACAACACTCTTTTCTCATTCATGATCTGGGTACTGGGCATCAAACTGAATAAAACATTCTATATTTGGCGATAGGAGCAGTTCCTATTGGCTCATACTACTCGTACTCTGCGTTTATTGCAAGGTTACCATATGTCAGTGTCAAAGGAAAATTAAGTGCTTTTGAATCAATCATTCCTTCGCTGTCTTCTCACAATGGCTTTACAACCGGCTGCCATAAAAGTTTGATGCCTGAATTTTATTTTGAGTATAGAAAGTAATGTGTACTGTTTTGAGTAAATATGTAGTCTTTTTTATAAATGCAATGTCTGTAAGTTTTTTGTGTGTTTGAATATATAATAAATTAAAAAAAAAAAAGAAAGAAAGAAAGAAAACACATGACAGTTATGCTCAAAGGGTGACCTTACGCACTCTGTTATTTCAGCTCACTTGCTTTGATGTATGTTGAGGTGTCTTAAGTATGGAATAAGAATAGGAAACTTCAAAATATGTTGCTTTCTTTCCCATGACATATTAGGAACTGACAATTTTCTGGAAAAGCGCTTAAGTAATAAAATATGAAATTCACGGCACTCACCTGTAGGACGAGGTGTGGTATTCGCTGATAAGAAAAACAATAATTACACCTTAACATTCATACATCACATTATTACATCACATTATTTACCCTCGGATTTTAGAGTAGCTTGTGCAGCTAATATCTCCGAGCATTTAATCATCAGATGAGAGATAGACCACCACACCGGGAACTACGTCCCCTACTTTTTTCGAACAGTGTGTGGGTTCTTTAACGTCCCACAGAATCAATTATGAAGAGTTGTGAGACGGGGCCTACGGTTTATCGTCCTTATCCGAGAAGACTAGAAAGTCTAACCATTTGCAGATGTTATTACAAAGGCAGCACTATCTCCTCAATTATTTAAAGACCATGAGTGTTGGTCCGACCGGGGTTTGAACCACCGATCTCCCGCACGCTAGTCCGGTGCTCTACCACTGAGCTAACCGGTCGGCGGTCAAACCGGTCGGCGGTCATGTAAAATGTCGGCCTGAGCCTAAAAGAAGTTCACCTTAGAGAACCGTTAGATAATTTGAAGGGGAATACCAATTTACCTATTTGCAAAAGGATTTGTAAAGAGAAACAAATTTAAGCGGACTTTTTATGGACCCAAGATTGCCTCTAATTTGGTGTCTCCTTGATTTAGCCTTGGACGTGCAGCCAAAACACAAATCAGGGTTTGTTTTATCTGAAAAGGGCTCTAAAAGCCCTAAGGACCGGACTATGTCTTTCTTCTTCTTCTTCTTCTTCTTCTTCAAAGTTACTGTTGTTGTGCAGGCAAGCTTGGGATATTGGAAAAGACACTTGCACGTAGAAAGTGTTTTCCATACATGGCCAGAACTAGGTAAGAATATTGCCCAAAATTAATACATTTTACACATAATGTACAGGATTTTCCAGAATTCTAATAGCCAGGTGTGGGGGTCAGGTATGTATTCTATTTTCAGGATTTGAATTTGTTCATAAATATATGTGTTACAAAAACTGTGTTGTGGCATAATAAATATGCAATCCCCCCTCCCCCGGGTCAAGGACAAGTAAGGGGGCCATGTTAAATGCCTTAGAGGTCACATTTATTTTTAGGGAACTCTTTATGGGTGAAAATATATTTCATGTAATATGTGTACTTGAAATATAAATGTATCTTTTATGAAACCATCCAACAGACAAAGGTGGAGAAAAAAAGGTCAATGACCAGATAGGACTCAATCTGAATCCATCAATAATAATGAAACTTTATTTGCACTTCAAAATTACACAATGATGAGAAAAGTTACTGAAACACCGTCTCATTGTAAAAGTAAAATAATAAAAAAATTTAATAATTATATGAGATAATCTTCAATTAAATTTGCTGAGTCAGTAAAAATCGCAATTTGTTTACTCCTCATTCCACTAGTATACTAAGTGTGCTGCTTGTATAACTATCCCTGAACTATCGCCTTAACCCATTTTATTAAGATTTTCTACTTCAGTACATCATTAAAAACCTTGTTCTCCAGATAGCAGCTGCAGTAAAAACTTCTGTGTGGGCTGACAAAAATTGAGGTGGGACTATTGTTGAGGTTAAGCTCTCATCAGCCTTTTACGAGGCCAACGCTGAAACGATGATACTTGAGAATCCGAACATATACTATAAGTATCTTCTAAGCAGGTAATATAAAGCTTAATTAAACTTGCAAGGTTTAACAGAACTTCATCTAATAGAATCGATGTATGTATCCTTAGAAAGAGTCGTGTTCGAGGGAAATCGCTCACATGTTGGCTTCTGCCGCATATATGTGACTGTTTTCTGATTGTTGGTCGATTACCGTGGAATCGCCCCAGCTGACTGCCCTGAATTGGTCCTACTGAACATGTTGACATGATCAACAGCCGCCTTTTTGTCCTGAAACCTCATGCAGGTGCAATCAAACCGGAACCAGAATTTTCTGGTTCCGGTGCTTTGGATTCTTCCAGAGCGTCCGTTGCCTGTTCCACTGGACAAGGGTAACGTAGGCTCTGTGGACGAGATTGACGGGGGTACGCCTAACACAATTACTGTACGAGTCGCCAGCGCTTCATCCAGAATTTGGACTTTTTTCTGATTGGTCGTAAAACAAGAGTCTTTTGAGACCTGTTTGGATTGGTTACTTGTATTACATATGAGACTTCCGGTGTAAACGCAACACAAATAAGACAAAATAAGGCATTACGTCGGCTTGCAGCAGCTATAACTTACTCTCTTCAAGAATCGGTAGGACTTTCCCGTGGGTTGCGGGTAGCGGGTGGCGGGCGGGAGCTGACAGGTCATGGGTGGCACAAATACAATTAAAATTCACTAACCTAAATACACGGCTTTTCGCGTACTACTTTTTCGCAAAAGTTTGTTTTCGCAAATCAATGGAACACGTGTACATGGATAAACGTAACATGGAAGCGAGACTGGAGGTGACCTTGTTTTGATACAAACCTGTCTTTCTCATGCAACTGTGGATGAGTAAGCATAAGAACAGCATAATTTACATGAGAGAAGCAGTGAGGGCTGTATCAAAACAAGGTCACCTCCAGCCTCGTTTCCATTCATAGGCCAGGTCATTGATCTTGCAACTGTAAAATGGACTATTCCGATCAGTGCGGTTTCTGTACTGTGGAGCTTCCGCAAACCAGATTGTTTAGGGTAGATCAAATTGTTTTCACAAAGATAGCTAGAAAGTGAGTCATGTAAATTTCTTTCAATTTCTTTAGAAAATACGGGCAAAACAGAAATTGGTCGATAATTATTTAAGTCCTTGGCCGAATCCCGCCTTTGAATAATGGAGAGACTTCCAGCGTTGAGGAAAACGGCGAGGCGGTATTGAAGCAGTAATTTATTAGCCTGGCAATAGATGGAGCTATTAGAGGAGCTGCTAACTTGAGAATTTATGGACTAAGTTTGTCGACAACGCTGGCTTTGTTCGAGCTGCTTGTTTTCTGCAATACGTGGAATGGAATAGACCACAGTGATATATCCTTTCTAGGTCTTCTAGAGCAAACAAAATTGGACATGTCAAGGTTTGTTTGAGGAAGTAACGACCTGAGCTTATCGGTAATAGATGTAAAATGAGTATTAAACTCAGACGCCATTCGTTCAGTATCATGGATATTTTTCGATCATCGGCTCGAAGGCTGTTTACACGTTAGGTCTGATTAACCATTCCACACCATTCCTGAGATTGACTTAATTACTTTCCATGTTCCTTTAGCGTTGTTTAAATTTTATTCCAGTTTAGAGACATAAACATTTTTCCCATGAATTCAATGTCATCAAAAACAAAGCCACATCCCACAAGTTTTACATTTTCACTGCTTGTTTTATTCATTTGTGGGTACTTGAGTCTAAGCATTAGCTATACCATGCTGATGAGGACTAACTGAACAAGGCCGAAACAGCTGTCTATGGCTGTCAATGCTTGGGCTCAATCTTTGATTTGGTATATTTAAGGGGTAATGCCGGCTACCATCATGTACCATAAGGCGTAAGTGCCCCTAGAGTGGTTTCAGCTTACCAAATCACATTAATTTGTGAGAAATCTTCATTAAAAACAAAGACAGCATCCCAAGGGGTCTGCAGTAGAGTTTGTTTGAGAAGTTCAGAATAAAACCTTTTCATGTGGCGGTATGGTATTTAGGTGTTGTTCTATTTTGGCGTTGTGACGATCACGTTGATTACTATACTTTCGCACCGCAAACAAAGGTAAGTGATTAGCAAGTCCAACAACAGGACAAACAATATTTTGTATTCTTTGGGAATGGTTTGAACAGATATATGGTGCCGACACGTTCCGCTAAATGGACGTGTTATTTCACGCACAAGTTGATTAAAATTCATAGCCATTAATCCTTTCCTGAGATGATGCTTTCTGAATTCCAGCCGATCAAGTGCATTAATGTTCCAATCTCCAAGCAAAATAAGTTCTTTATTAAGAATTCAGGCCTGTTCGACGTGTCTTTCAAGGGGAATGTCGTCATCTGCTAAAGAATACCAGGGTGGGCGATAGATGAATTCCAGAAATAAATAGAGACCTGTTTGACTTAATAAAAGGGACAACTTCCAGCCAAATAACTTCTAAATCCAGATTCTCCAGGTCGTCCCTACGTTTCATCTTTAGTTATTCGTTAACAAAGGCTAGAACTCCATCCTCGTATCTCGATGTTCTATCACGTCGATAAATTAGGAAGTCAGGAACAGCATACAGCACATCCGGAATGTCTGGTTTTAAGAAAATTTGATCTGATCAAATTTCTCCGAACATTACAGTCCCGGGGGGGGGGGGGGGAGGGGGGAGGGTACTCCCTTATATGAGCTACAGACTGTATATAGGTATGTGCGGCCCCAAAGGGTATGGTTTTTGGCCGTTTTGGTCTGAAATAGGGTATCAATTTTGACCATTTTGGTCTGAAATAGGGTATGGTTTGTGCACTCTTGTCTTGAATTCGGTATGCTTTTTAGAAGAAGCTACCTCTTCATCTTTAGCCGATAAGACCATCAACAAAAGCCCTTCTTTTTTGTCTTTTAATTATGTTTACGCCAACTGTGTACGTGAAATAGGTCTGAAATAGGGTATCAAATTTTTGGTCAGGTCTGAATAGGGTAGGTAAAATCGCAGATTTTGGTCTGAAATAGGGTAAGGGTTTCAGGAAGCAGGATGCCCATCCCCACCCAATTTTTCTGGGAATAGCCCCCCCCCCCACCCCGGGGGTTACAGTGACCAATCCTTTGTCCTTCATCGTCCAAGCCAAGATCGAAGTGAAGGGAACCCCATCGTGGCAGCTTTCCAACATGGATACCTCACAAATTAATGTGATCTGGTAAGCTGAAGCCACTCTAAACCACTTTATAGTGGCTTCAGCTTACCAGATCACATCAATTTGTGACAGGCCTGAATTTGTGAGGTATCCTTGTCACCCCAGTCACATCCCACAAGCTTTACATTTTTACAGCTTTCCAACATGACAGAGGATTCGAAGGTGTCATTTTGACTTGCAAACGAACTTGAGAAATGGCTGTCATCCAACGTAGACTCATCGCTGTATGTGAGAATGACGAGAAAGAAGAATGCAATGAAGTTCCAGTGGGACCAGGATTTGAAGGATACATCATTGAATAGAAGCACATAACGTAGAATGCGAAGCGCCAAAAGAAACTTAGTACTCGACGCCATGACAGTTACACTCGCTGATTATTGGGACAGGTAGCAGGACATGTAAATGTTAACGACGACGATTAGACTATTGGCTGATTAGTGATTCGTATCAAGAAGAGGTTGAAAGAGTGGATATCATTCCACCGGTTTATTCTGAGCACTCGACGATTGTTCTCCATTTTAGTAGTATTGAGAAGCAAAAATTTGGTCCGTCTTATTGGAAATTCAGTGCCAGCTTATTGGAAGACTCAGTATGTATGTTGATGATTAACCAGAAGGTACCAGACTGGTGCGAGGAGTCTTAAGAAGTTATTGACAAAATTAAAGAGTGCTTTGGGATTTGATCAAATACAGACGATAAGGCAAGTCACAATTAAATATAGCAATTGAAAAGCGCGTGTGAGACGTCATAAGCTTGCTAATGCTGAAAGATTACTGAAGCAGTATGAAGATATTTGTGGTATCGACCTGTCTTGTGAAAATAAGGCCGAAAAAACGAATATAATTCCGCGATTATTCGCTCTAGAGCTAGGTGGTATGAATATGGTGAAAAAAGTAATAAATATTTCTTACATCTTGAGATCAATAAGAAATCTCACAGTTCGGTCCAGAAAATCTTCACTAAAGATAGTTTTCTAGCTTCAGAGCCGCGGAAAATTATGGCTGAGGTGGAAAATTACTACACTAATTCGTACAAATCAGAACCACTTAAGGGACCGTTCATTTTTTAAGAGGTAGGGGGTGGGAACTGGTGGGACTTGGGGGGGGGGGCATGTAAAAAAGGCTTTTGATGGGGGGCCATCCCAAAAAAAATAAGGGAAAGGAGGGGGGGTCACGTGAAATATTTTAGCAAAACTTTGAAATAGCGTAATGTTTTAATATTTTAAGAAAATTGCCATAGAACAAACATAGTAGACAGAATACAAATTTATTACAGACTTTCCTGCTTTAAATAACGTTTGATGACAAAATATATTTGTAGCTACTAAAAGGGAAATTTAAACTAAGATTGTTATTTTTTAGGTTTCGTCGTGTTAAATGGGGTTGACAGGCTTGCGTCTTGTACCCGACTTTATACCAGTCGAACTAAACAGACGCACTACAAATGTTTGCCCAAGTTCGTCCCAGACGGTTTGTGCGTTTCTAGTATAAAAACGGCCAGTGATGAGTATCACTGAAAGTGATGCCATTGACTTTGGGGGAGAAGATGACTCAAGTGATGTCATTCTTGCATTCATCTGCGATTCAGACGGAGAAGATGACAATTAATGAGAGTCCAATGCCACACGCTCAGGGCTAGCTATACCTAGGAGATCCGAAATTGACTTCTGTTTCTTTTGATTTGTGTTTTTTAATAAACGACTCCAGGGATCGCGCAGGGGGAGGGGCTGGCGGGGCCTTAGCCTCCCCCCCCAGCTCCGCACCACTTTTCAACAGTAAAAAACGAGTAATACTAAAAAAATCGAAGTTACTTTTCTGTGTAACGTTTTACCGAAAAGTGATTATTCTTGCTTTAAAACACCGCTGTTTTGTTGCTGAAAGTACACTCGTTTCACCACACCATGTTAGTTTTAAATGCATTTCCAGCCATTTCAGGGGACTTTAAATTAAAAATTTTCCGGGGCAGCATGCCCCCGGAACCCATTAGTTCACTCACGCTAACACGTTCGAAGTGAGGCCCCCCAGGTGCAAACTTGCTGCGCGGGGCCTGGGCTCTCTCTCTAGTATAGAAATTGTAAATATTGTCTTCACAGCAAACACAATCACGTGAAGTAGGGAATAACAGAGAATCTTAAAAAAGGTTAACTCTTGGGAGAGGGTTAGTTTTTTTTAGGGGGTGGGGGGGGAGGTCATCCGAAAAATTTACCGCTTTAAGGGGGCCATGTGAAAAAAATTGGCAAGGTAAGGGGGTGGGGGGGTCATGCCATTTTTAAATGGTACTTCCCAAAATCCCACCAGCCCCCCCTCTCCCTCGTAAAAAATGAACGGTCCCTAACTTACTGGCCAATTTGCTGCATTCCTTTCTACTGAGATAATCCGGGAATGCCAAAGTTGTCAGATGAAGAGACAACACTGTATGAAGGGAAATTAACTGCTTCGGAATGTTCTGAGAGCTTCAATCCTTTCAGAAAAATAAATCACCGGCAAACGATGGCCTTACGGCCGAATTTTATATCGCCCTTTTGGGATGTGGTATCTGACCTCCTTATGGGTAGCCTTAGCTGTTCCTATGATTATGGCAGGAGTCCATGTCGAACTCGCAAAACAAGCTATTATAACTCTTCTGGAAAAGAAGGATAGGGACAAGAGAAAAATACGCAATTGGAGGCCAATATCGTTGATTAACCGGCGTCGATGCCAAAATAGGATCCAAGGCAAGTTGGTTTGGTTCCTCCTTTATGCCTTTTACCAGAATATTTCAAATTGTATGGTTAACAATGGATTTGCTACTAGTCACTTCCCGACTCAAAGAGGCGCTAGGAGTGATTTAATTTGCTGATGTAGAGGTATAAATGTCCAAATCGATTCACTTCGTGCTTTGAATATATTATTTGGTCTTTGGAAACGGAAGGACGACTTTTTGTTATTGAATCATGTTGTTATTATGGCCGACCAATATATTTATTAGTGTAGAAATAATGTTTTTGAGATGGTAAGAAACAAGCAAGGCTGGTTACACGGCTAGGAATATATATTTAAACCAATATTTCGGGAGGCACAGCCTTCCTTCATCAGGGTGTTACATATTATGACCCTAAGATGAAACGACGTTACAGTTTTAAAAAAAGTTGTACATGTAACATGATATTATAATAAAGGTAAACAATACAACGTAAAATAAAAAAACGTTACAGTTTGAAAATTTGAAAAAAAACGTAACAAGAAAACAAAAAGATAGGTATTATATTTCTTCTTTTCTGTTGATACCTAACGGTTCAAGAGTTTGACCTCTATCAATTAGATATGCTTCTCTGGCTCTTCGTACACCGTCACGATTAGATTTGGACAGTTCTAGTGGAATTAGTTGCATGTCAGAAGCGCTGTGACCGTTAGAGAGAAAATGTTCTGATACTGCAGTGGGTTTAGAGCTGTTGGTTTGTTTGTCGACTGTTCTACGATGTTCGTTGAAACGGTCCTTAAGTCGTCGTTTAGTTTCGCCTATGTATTGTTTGTGACAGTGATTGCATTGTACCATGTATATGACATTTTTGGAATTACAGTCAATGTGATGTTTGATAAATCTAGTTTCGCCGGTGGAATGAAAAGTATAGGTTGTAAGTCCATCAGTTATGTAGTTGCATGTTAAACAGTTGTGGCCACAGCGAAAGGTACCAAGGGGTTGATTATTTTTAGCAGGTTTACGTAGTTTAGCAATGACCAATAGATCGTTAAGATTGTTAGAACGTCGGAAAGCAACAAGAGGGGCAGCCTTGAAAACGTCAACGCAGCGGGGAGATGAAGATAAAATGTTGAAGTGTTTGTGAATAATAGATGATACGGAGCGAATAGCTGGATTGTATGTTATGACAAGGGGTACACGTGTAGGCTGGTTAGTATCGGAATTGCGTTGTTTGGGGGCAAGTGCTTCGGTACGTGAAATGTTGTAAACGCGTTGTATTTCGTTGTTGAGGTAAGAGAGATTGTACCCACGTTTGTTGAGATAAGACTTAAGTTCGTTAAGACGGAGTGCGAAAGTTTCGTCAGAAGAGCAGATGCGTCGAAGTCTGAGAGCTAAACTGAATGGAATAGCTCTTTTGCTGTGTCTGGGATGGCAAGAGGATTGTAACAAGTAGAGATGTTTGTCAGTAGCCTTAGTGTAAAGATCAGTAGTGATTTTACCGTTGTTCAGTGACACGTTGACGTCCAGTTCTAAAGGGTATGGATGAGAAAGAATAATTGGAAGTAAATTTAATTGTAGGGTGAATGTTGTTGAGATATGTGGTGAAGGTGTTGAGATCGTCTACTGAGTGTGTCCATATCATAAAAATGTCATCTATAAAGCGCCACCAGGTATGCGGTTGGTATGGGGCATGTGATAGAGCGTCAGGGGCACCCAACGAAGAGTTTCGGTAGATATCTGTTCGGTAGAGGGTAGTTCGCCTTGGGCTTTCGACGTCGATTAAAGAGTGCACTCGGATTTTCGTAACTAGATCGTGGCCTAGAAGATTCGCAATGGGGAAATCATAGCCCCTGCGGTTTTCGGAAAGGTCGTAATTGCTGTTTTTAGCAGTCAAAAACGTCAGCTAGCATTTTCGGAAAGAAAATTGTTCCCTTGAAAGGTCGTGAAAAGTCCATTTCAGCTTGCATTTTCTCAAATGAAGATTTTGTTGCCTAACATTTTCGGGCAATTAAAACTTCAGCTAGGGAATCCGAACAGATGAAATTCTTCTAGCTTATGAAAACATCACTTTAAACAAACGTCAAACACCATAAGGTACTAAAGAATGCCTTTCTACAGCTTTTGGTTGATTTGGCTCGTTGGGTGCCCCTGGAGCGTTTGTCTCGAGTTTGGCGAGAAAAAGATTGGCATAAGATGGTGCCATTCTAGTTCCCATGGCAGTGCCGTGTACTTGCAAGTAGTGCTTGTCGTCGAATGAAAAGTTGTTCATAGTGAGTATCATGCGTATGAGGTCACAGAGAGTTTCAGTGCCGATGGTGGAGGTAGTGCGTTTGCGTGTATCGAGGAAGTAACGACATGCATTGATGACTTCGTTATGGGGTATGTTGAGTGAAGAAACGTCAAGTGTAACGAGAATGGCATTGTTGGGCTGTTGTCCGAGATTTTCGAGTTTGTTGAGGAAGTGAGTGGTGTCTTTTATGAATGATTGGGTAGTCTGCACTACTTGCAAGTACACGGCACTGCCTTTCTGGACGTCAACGTGTCACTGAACAACGGTAAAATCACTACTGATCTTTACACTAAGGCTACTGACAAACATCTCTACTTGTTACAATCCTCTTGCCATCCCAGACACAGCAAAAGAGCTATTCCATTCAGTTTAGCTCTCAGACTTCGACGCATCTGCTCTTCTGACGAAACTTTCGCACTCCGTCTTAACGAACTTAAGTCTTATCTCAACAAACGTGGGTACAATCTCTCTTACCTCAACAACGAAATACAACGCGTTTACAACATTTCACGTACCGAAGCACTTGCCCCCAAACAACGCAATTCCGATACTAACCAGCCTACACGTGTACCCCTTGTCATAACATACAATCCAGCTATTCGCCCCGTATCATCTATTATTCACAAACACTTCAACATTTTATCTTCATCTCCCCGCTGCGTTGACGTTTTCAAGGCTGCCCCTCTTGTTGCTTTCCGACGTTCTAACAATCTTAACGATCTATTGGTCATTGCTAAACTACGTAAACCTGCTAAAAATAATCAACCCCTTGGTGCCTTTCGCTGTGGCCACAACTGTTTAACATGCAACTACATAACTGATGGACTTACAACCTATACTTTTCATTCCACCGGCGAAACTAGATTTATCAAACATCACATTGACTGTAATTCCAAAAATGTCATATACATGGTACAATGCAATCACTGTCACAAACAATACATAGGCGAAACTAAACGACGACTTAAGGACCGTTTCAACGAACATCGTAGAACAGTCGACAAACAAACCAACAGCTCTAAACCCACTGCAGTATCAGAACATTTTCTCTCTAACGGTCACAGCGCTTCTGACATGCAACTAATTCCACTAGAACTGTCCAAATCTAATCGTGACGGTGTACGAAGAGCCAGAGAAGCATATCTAATTGATAGAGGTCAAACTCTTGAACCGTTAGGTATCAACAGAAAAGAAGAAATATAATACCTATCTTTTTGTTTTCTTGTTACGTTTTTTTCAAATTTTCAAACTGTAACGTTTTTTTATTTTACGTTGTATTGTTTACCTTTATTATAATATCATGTTACATGTACAACTTTTTTTAAAACTGTAACGTCGTTTCATCTTAGGGTCATAATATGTAACACCCTGATGAAGGAAGGCTGTGCCTCCCGAAATATTGGTTTAAATATATATTCCTAGCCGTGTAACCAGCCTTGCTTGTTTCTTACCGTTTTCTAGTTTACAATTTTATAGCTGGTTAGATCTATTACAGGATCCGGCTCTTCTATTTTGCAACGGTGGTCCTTGCTATTAAGTATTTTTGAGATGGGACTTAAGGTGAATTGGAGTGAAATTTTAAGGATTTTAAAGAAGGGATTAAAATGTACAGTTGACACCCCACAAGGGCACTGAAGGTTGCTGAGGAACTGAAAATCTTCAATATTCCCTATTTCCCTAAATTTAACAAATCCTTCTAGAAAAATTATCTCTTCCAAAATATGCCCAAAAATCACCAAAAAATTCACAAAGTATTCCACAATACAGCTTCGTGGGATGAGCATAGGGATTTTGGATTGCTTAAAACGCAAACGAGATATTAACGTCAAATCCATGTCAAGCGACGCAGAAATAGCCTACGTGTAGCCGTACCCACCCCCCGAGGAAAAACGGGAGGAGGGAACGTCTACGAAAACCTGACTCGAATCGTGTTATGTGACGTCACTCTTTTACATGAAAATATATAATGGTTTCTCATAGGTTAATCGCATTGATCAATACTTTCGAGAACACTGATTGGCCGAAACGGATCTTGCTCGTTGGTGAAGAAACTTGAAATATGGCGGTCGGAGTGTCGGAAGCCACACAAACTAAAGTGGAGTTTAACGCAGCTAGATATGAGGTTTTCGAGACTTTTGGATTACAGAAATTCCACGAAGAGCAACAAAAGGCCATAACTTTGATTTTTGATGGAAAGACTGTCCGTGTTTCATTGCCAACTGGCTATGGAAAAGCTACTAAATTTCAGGCGATGCCAGCTAGTGATCGCATCGCTTCTTTGGAAGAAACCGTGTACTGTTTTCATCGTGTCACCTCTGACAGCGCTCATGGAAGATCAGGTCCAACATTTGAATGATCTGGGATTGAAAACGATCGCGCTAGCCAAAGATTCGGAAGATCATATCATCGAACGAGTCATGACTGGTGAATATTAGCACGTGTATGAGTAACGAAACGGTAATGAAGGGACGTGCAGATTGTTCAAATTTACGCTTTGTGATAGCGGTTCCTTCGGCTGGAAAACAAGGCTAACTTTCTCCAAACTTGCTACGTAATTATTTCTAATAAATTTGTCTGCCAACAAATTTAAGCTGAGAGTACGCTTATCTAAACGAAGAATTTGCGAGAGCGATGTTTACATCAAAGATTGTTTTCTTGCTTCTGACCAAAAATCGCTCGTAATCCTTTTCATTACGCGGCCTTTGACTTTGTCTAAGCGTGTAAACATACGCACTTCCGCAGAAAATATAATTTATTTACATAACTTGCATGAATTACTGTGACGTCACATAACACGATTCGCGTCAAGTTTTCGTAGACGTTCCCTCCTCCCGTTTTTCCTCGGGGGGTGGGTACGGCTACACGTAGGCTACGCAGAAACAGTGTTTAGGTTAAGTCCCGCCTTAATTCATCCTTCAGGGGTCTTTTATCAAAAATCGATTTGGTGTTTGTGGTATTGAAAGTAGAATTGTAAGTTTAAATAATAAGTTAAGAACACTCTCTTCAAAATGGGACAAGTATTAACCTCGAACCCAGGCTCTCTACTCTTTTCCTCCCTTGTCGTCGAGAGAGAGAGACTCTTTCTCGACGACAAGGGAGGAAAAGAGAGAGAGCCTTGGTTCAAGGTTGGAAATCAACTGGTTATGACATCTTGTTTATGTCAGTCGTTAAATGTATATTTTTATATTTTGTTTTTCTTGCTATTGTTCTTTTTGTCGTTCTTTTCCTTTTCTCTTTGTTTGGGTAATGTATTGAATTGTTGCGGAAAAAATCAATAAAATAAAATAATAAAAACAACAACAACAACAACAACAAAATCAGGAAGTTGCAGTTGTCTTTGGTGGCCTGGTCAAGTCAATGAAGCAATGTGTTGTCGAGATTTTTGACTTCATGAAAATCATATATTTGAACTGTGGATTAATGATTAAACATGTGACTGATCATCACAGTTATGAACACTACTTAAGCAGTAGTGAAAATAAAGCCTGAAAAAATCCAGGCTTGTACGGGATTCGATACCGGTACAGCGCTCTACCGACTGAGCTAACAAGCCATCTGGGAACTGATCGTTTTGTTGGTTCATAATATACCCGTGAGTGGTGAATATATGAGAATGAATATATGAAAATCAAATATTTGAACTACACTCTTAAATAAGGTGTGTTTCGCTAGCACACCTTGTGAGTTTCCTAACATATCAGGGTGTGTAGTGGTGACACACCTTTTCACTGTTCTATTTCACGGTTTAAAGAAACACACCAATGCGTGTAAGAAAACACAGAAGGTGTGTAATAATTACATACCTTCTGTGTTTATTAATAACACACCTTAAGATCAGTTTGAACACACCACAAATTAATGAGATGCAAATGTTCTTCAACTGTAGAAATCTGCCAGAGCTATCATAACACACCTTTAATGGCAACACACCTTGGCTATTTTAGTGCATAATTAATTCAATATTTCCAATATTTTCTCAGGGGTGAACCTAACACATTTTCAGGTGTGCTTTAATAACTCATCCTAAATCACCTAACTTATACTAAGACAATTTTTCTCCTCAGGCTCAGTAAATATTGTTGATTATTAAATTTCCAACCTCGAATAGTGCATTTCGAGCTTTCTGATTGGCTCACTAAATCTCGGTTATCATTATACCGTAGTTTGACCTTATATGGAAAATGATCACGCCAAGTGTTGTCACATCAACTTAATTCCGGTCGTTTTGTAAAATTAAAATAGAAATCAATAAAATTCAGCTGCAATTTCCAAGTATCCATTCCAAACGTTCAGAATTTGATCAGGAAATTTAATAAAGCAATTACACCATTAGCGCATGTTGGATATGAGATTGTTTATAGCCAACTTGTTGCTATGTGCCTCGTTGGCTATTTACATACCTCTTACTAACCGAGTTCGAGGTCCGTACTGTAAGTTACGGACTGAGTTTTTTCCTGCGGATTTATGGCCCAAGAGCGAAGCGCGCGGGCCATGAATCAACGAGAAAAAACGAGCATCCGTAACTTACAGTACGGACCGAGAAAACGAGGTTAGTAAGATAGTTAATTTATTATATCTCTGAGGTTAATCGGGGGGGGGGGGGGGGGGCGCTTTCAAATTTAGCGGGCCATACAGTAGAATACGGCCTGGAAATTGACCAATCATAGATCGGTAACACACCTTATTTAAGAGTGTATATATAGAGACTGGGGTGACCGCCATGGCGTGCATACGCTTCGATTGGCGGTCCGGCAAAATGTGGATTTCTTGACCAAATCTTTAGCAGAATTAGCACTTGGCTAGAAAAAGATTATACCATAAATTAGTAGCGCATTTAGCTGCACTTTTATGCCTTTTATGCCCTTTATGGACGGAAGAAAGCGCAAGAAACGTGGATCAAGCTCTTCAGGAACTGAAGAAGTCATGGCCGCTTCGGCAAACAATGGTGACCAAAGCTTGTACAACGAATTGAAATACTCTGAAATAATGAAATCTTTCTATGCAAATATTTGTAGTCAAAAGAAGTTCAAATCAATAGCTATTTCCAAGATGCGCACCCAAATTCTTGATTGGCAATAGAAATCCTGTCAAGTTCAGGATGGTCGTTACCACCTATGAACGCTGCTGGGACCTCAGTCTAACAATAAGGTTTTTTTACATGTTAATGTTTTGGTGTTATTTGTCTATACGTGTAGTTCGTAAGCTAAAACACGAGATCCACTTCAATTTCATTAGCTCTGACTCGACCGATCTACGCTGTCTCAAATGCAAGGTTTTTTATTCAGAATGGTAATGGATCTTAAAATATGTTCACTTAATGTTTGGGGTTTAGGAGAGAGACTAAAAAGAAGGGAAACATTTAATTGGCTAAGAGCAAAAAAGTTTTTAATTTATTTGCTACAAGAAACACTGTTCGGAAAACACAAAACAACTTGGTCATCCGAATGGGGCTATAAAACTTTGTTTAGCTGCTGCTCTAGCGCCAGTGGTGGAGTAGCAATTCTCTTTAACAACAATTTCGCCTTTCAGCTTGAAAGGTCGTATTCGGATCCCAAGGGCAGATTTATTATTTGTGATATTAAAACAAATGGAAAGCTTTTCACTCTGGCCACAATCTACGCACCGAACGCTACAAAATTCGATTTGGTTGATGCATGGAGGGTATCTAATCCTGACATCCTGAGATACACATGGCGTAGAAGAAAACCTGAAATCCATTGCCGATTAGATTTTTTCTTAGTGAGTCATAGCCTAATGTGTAACGTCACGCACACGGACATCTCGGCGGGCTTTAAAACAGATCATTCGATGGTGACAATTCAAATTGCAATTCATAGGAATCCAAGGGGACCAGGCTTTTGGAAAATTAAACGCGTCGTTTTTGTCAGAGACGGACTACATAAATCAAATTAGGGCAACCATCGAGGGTGTTAAGGACGAATATCAAAGTGATAAATCAGTGAATGCCTCCCTGTTATGGGAAATGATTAAGTGAAAAGTTAGAGAACAAACTCTGAGATATGCAAAAATAAAAAAGGCAAAAATGTTGTGAGAAGAAAAAGAACTGGAGAAGAAAATTAACATTAATTGCAGAGGCAAATTGATTCAGGGCGTAATAACGCCAACGAAAAGCTGGTGATTAATATTTAATTAGAAGAGAAAGCGAAGGAATTAGAAAAGGATTGAATACAGAACAAAGGGAGCGATCTTGAGGGCAAAATGCAGACGGTACAATGAAGGTGGAAAAAATTCAAAGTATTTCTTAAATCTTGAAAAAAGGCACTTCAAAAATGGCGTAATCAGTCAACTTAAATTAGGTGACAATGAATTTGCCAGCTCAGACAAAGAAATTTTGTCTGAATGCGAAACCTCTTACAGAAATATCTATAGTTCCAAAACGGACTGCGATGATTAACGAACTAACGACCCATTTTTTGGAAACACTGTTTCAAAAGCATCGAACCTTGAGAAAAAAGAAAAATACGAGGACATGTTAACCAAAGCAGAATACTTACAAGCTCTAAAAAGTATGAAACCCGCAAAAACGCCAGGCTCTGATGGTTTGCCTATAGAATTTTATAAAGTGTTTTGGAATGAAATCTCGGACTGTCTTTTAAACGCAATTAACCACGCTTATACTGAAGGAAAATTCTCAAAGTCAAAGACGTGGGATAATTAAACTTATACCCAAAAAAGATGCAGAAACTTACTTTGTTAAAAATTGGCGACCAATTACTCTACTGAACTCCGACTATAAAATAGCGGCTAAGGCCACTGCAAATCGACTCCAAACTGTACTTCCAAATTAAATCTAATAAACTGCGACCAAACCGGTTTTCTTAAAGGAAGATTCATTGCTGAAAACATAAGATTAATCGATGGCTTAATAAATCACACTGCTGCTCATAATATTTCCGGACTGTTGATGTTTCTAGATTTCGAAAAAGCGTTTTACGCAGTTGAATAGTCGTTTATATGGAAAACGCAATTTAGGATCGTCATTAATAAACTGGATCAAACAAATTGTGCTACCATAACGTAGAGAGCTGCGTCCTTAATAACGGATGGGCAAGCAATTACTTCACCCCGAAAGAGGAGTCAGGCAAGGTTGCCCTCTTTCCCTTATATGTTCATCCTTTGTGCAGAAATATTAGCCAACAAAATACGAGAAAACAAAGACGTAAAAGGGATCACTGTGTGTGGAAATGAAATCAAGATTAGTCAATATGCTAACGATACTACTATGATTTTAGACGGCTCAAAAAAATCCTTTACATCTGCCTTACTTGACCTAGAGCTTTTCGGTGTGATATCTGGCTTGCGGCTTAACAACAAGAAAACAGAAATTCTCTCGATTGGGGCTTGCGCTGGGCGTCAAGATAAATTATGTCCCAAAAAAGATTTAAAATGGGTTACAGACAAACTTAAGGTCTTAGGTGTCTGGATTTCAACCGATCTCATGGTTAGCATGAAAGCAAACTACCAAGAAAAATTAACAAAGGTTAGAAACTGCTTAAGCTGCTGGGAATACCGTTGTCTAAGCCTGTTAGGGAAAATCGTTCGATGGTCAGTGACAAGAATCCGAAGTTGTCAAGGTCACGATAAGCTCCGTCTATTTTGCGACTTTTCTCTCCTATCATGACCTCTATGGCCTTACGACTATCCATAGTTATTGTTATCATTGTGCTGAATATTCTGGACAATTCAACCAACAAGAAGCACTCGCAAGAGCCGTTAAATACGATTATTGAACTTCATGGCGAGTTGGAGTTCAAGACGAAACTATTCAAAGTTATTCATCCAAGGAGCGCTACATTTGCATTTAGTGAACAAAGGATAACACTCACAAACAATGCTGAGTGCAGTGGTGCGAATTATTCTCTAGCAGAGAGAATCTTTGCCTGCAAAACCGAAGCTTTACGACAATCCATAGCCATTGTTATCATGCTGAATATTCTGGACAGCTCAACCAACAAGAAATACTTGCAGGAGCAGTTAAATACGATCATTGAAGTTCATGGCGAGTTGGAGTTCAAGACGAAATTATTTAAAGTCATTCATCCAAGGAGCCCTACATTAGCATTTAGGATAACACTTACAAACAATATCGAGTGCAGTGGTGCAAATTATTCTCTAATAGAGAGAATCTTTGCCTGCAAAAGCGACGTTTTGAGAAACCAAACAACTAGATCCAATTTTTCCGGGCTCAAAAACTTGTACTCGTTCTATTACGATGTTTGTGACTATGCTTTCGTTGTTGGACAAAACAATCTAAAACACTACCACAGGACGCCCAAGCGATCCAAGGGTAGATGCTTATTGTATCCCAATTCATGCGCTACACAGCAGTTATTATTGAGAGGAGGGGATATTTGCACTAATCCA
>JAEMWC010000085.1:0-107500 GCA_016490735.1 Pachyseris speciosa | reverse complement strand
TTATATATTGTATTATTCATTTACATTATTATTATGCCTCTTTCATTGCACAGTTGTCATTGGTTTACAGTTAAGAACACAGTTCCTTTTAATAAATTTCTGAGCTGTCAATAGATTATCTCATGTATCGTAAACTCAGTTAAAATTCCATTGTAGCGCTCAAACAGCTATGACTGGAACAAGGTGTGGAAAAGCATTTTGATTTGTAGAGGTTGTTATTAGCCTCCCATGCAGTCGTTTTTAGGGAGTCATATTTCCCCTCCTCAGAAGGAGGGATGAGGAGAAATATGACTCCCCTGAGAAATATGATTGTGGAAGGCTGAGGTTGCTATCAGCAATAAGAGATTCGTCATAGAACATTCCTGTTCAGTTCTTACAATCATGCAAGGTTTTTTTTCCATTGTATTTTCCTTTCACTTGCCACACTTATACAAACTTACTTGCAATATCTGGCTGTAAACTTTTCACCACATACAGTTGTAGAAATTATATCTTTCTGTAAATGATAATTGAAGACTATATGTTGTGAAGTGAATGGGTTGGTCCAGTTGAACCTCAATTATCTGGACTCATGGGGACTGGGCTGAATGGTCTGGATGATCGAGAGTCGGGATAATCGAAAATATGAATATTAATGAGCCAAAACTAAAACTAATGACTGAACAAGTGGAGCGTGAAATTTCACTTAGAAACAAAGAACACCTGAGCCAATCAGAGCTCAGTGTAATGCGTTGCGGTAGTATAGGGTGCGTGAGCTCAAATAGACTGCGAGCAGTCCCTCTTTCTTTCCTTCGTCGATCTTGTGAGCAAACGCGAAGCCTGAGTGAGCGGAAATTGGGGCGAGCGGAAGTCAAGTCTCTATCTTTCCACTCGCTCGACTTGACTTCCGCTTACCCCAATTTCCGCTCGCTCGGGCTTCGCGTTTGCTCACAAGATCGACGAAGGAAAGAAAGAGGGACTGCTCGCAGTCTAGAGCTCAAAATGGGTACAGATATGTATTTTGAGGCGAAAAAAATTCAGTTTGAACCAAAGTTTCATTACTTAATTTGATGGGAAAAAGTTTTGCTACGGGTCTTAACTAGGGCTAATTAATATTCATGAAAAACTGGGACCAGCTAAGCAAGTCCGGATAATCGAGGTTCGACTGTATTGGGACCATGCCACAATTTTAACATAAGGCTGTACTCACCTTTTTGGCATAAGCGGTACTCACCTGATGGAAACTAGGGACACCCCCCTCCCCCTGAAAATTAACACTGTGTGGAAGGCTAAGGTTGTTCTAAGTCGTGACTAGAATGGACACTTCAAAATCAGGTGTCTGCAGGGAGACTAGAACTGAATAAAATTACATTTCAGTCAACAAGTCCTGATTGTTTGTGAGTCTTTCCTAAGTGGAATAGCCCATTTCCGATATGTTTAGGCGCGCGAGATTGGTACCAAGTTTGGACGTGAAATCGAGGCTTGGGGGAATAAAGCGGCAAAGTCAAAACTTACAGATAGTAAACAACAAGGATCGAAAATTGAAAATATTCTACTCGCTGGAGATGGTGAAGTACTGTGCTGTTGCTGTTTGTAACAATGGGACTCATAACAAACCAAATCTCTCGTATTTCCGTTTTCCTGGCAATGGAAAAATGCGTAAGAAGTGGGAAAAGTTTTGCAAAAGAGCCCATGCCAAATTCAAGAATCTTACCGATCCTCGAATTTGTTCGCTTCATTTTCGAAAACAAGACATGAAAAGGCGCCATCTGGCAAGAACTTCGTTGTTAAGCGAGCTCTCCCTACCGTATTTGATCCGGAAAAGGCAGCCACAAAACTGAACCCGATTAATCTTCGTACAGAGAGACTCAATAAGAGAAGTCTCCAAGTTGAGCGATCAGCTGACAAGGATGAAGAAATACCACCCAAAAAAGAAAGATTAGAAGTCAACAACATAAGTTTAATTGACACCGATTTATTTCAAGACTGCGATTGCATTAAAACGCATTTACTCTCTGACCACGACTACACGGACAGAATTGACGAAGTTGACGCGCTGCACAAAAATGTGTTATGTCAAACCGATCTTACCATGGCAGAGCTCGAGAAGATTGAACAAGAACTAAAGATACTCACAACTAAACCACAAAGCTCCAAGCAAGAACATAAGCTCGGTATATCGGCACAGAAAAAACGAGAGCAAGTCGCGCAGGACGTGTTGAAAAGTGATGAAGCTGTTAAATTTTACACAGGTATCCCATCACTTGTGTGTTTCAAATTTCTGTTAAATACCCTCCTGCCATACACAGAAAACATGAAGTACTGGGACAAAAACAAATCTAAACAATCACACTACCAAAAAGATGCCCAAAATAAAAAACCTGGACGAAAACGTGGTCTTCAAGTCAAAGAAGAGTTTCTTCTTGTGTTGCTGAGGTTAAAATTAGGACTCATGGAACGGCACCCACCTGGGCTGAGTTGCTCGAAGAATGGTTAGCGCTAACCATTGGTTAAGCTGTATTAAAACCTATAGGTTGTTATGGTATTTAACCCCGGTTAGCGCTAACCATGTTTCGAGCAACTGGCCCCTGGCTGATATGTTTGCCGTCACTGTCAGCACGGTTAGTCGCGTGTACATTACTTGGATCCGGTTTTTGGCCCTCACATTCAAGGGCTCTCTACTTCGCTGCCCTTCAAAGGAGGAGATCATTGCCCACCTGCCGACCTCTTTCTGCAAATATCCCAGTCTAAGAGTCATTATTGATTGTACGGAGTTTTTTATACAGAAACTTTCATCTCCAAGCGCACAGAAGGCAACATGGAGTGATTACAAACATCACAACACTGTAAAGCTACTGGGAATAACACCATCAGGTGCTTTTTCTTTCATTTCCAATCTCTGGACTGGAAGTACAAGTGATAGGCGTATCACTCAAGAGAGTGGCTTGCTTGACCTTCTGGAAGAGGGAGACCATGTTATGGCAGACGGGTTTTACCATTAGGGATCTTCTTATGAAGAAGAAAGTAGTCCTTAACATACCACCCTTCAGCAAAGGTAAATACCAGTAATGGAAATTCATCTTTTATTACAAACATGGATAGGTGATTGATTTCTCTTTCTTTACAAGGTTTCCTGAAGCCTTCAACTCTACTTGTTTGTAACTCATAATAAGCAATCATCAATATTATACTTTTCTGTCAAAAAAGCAGGTAATTAATAAAACCAGATCACTATTTTTTTATTTACTCTGTATTTTTCACACGTAAACAGCTTTCAAGAAAGGCATGCAAGGAAACAAGTTCTATTGCCAAAGTTAGAATCCATGTAGAAAGGGCAATCGAGAGACTGAAAGAGTTTGAAATATTTGAGGGAAACATCCCATTAACATCTGTGAAGAATATGAACCAGGAAGTTATTGTATGTGCATCATTATGTAATCTCCTCCCACCACTTGCAAAGTAATTTCAAAGTCAGTTTTGTTGATTTTTCTGAAGATACCTTACAATGATTCATTTCCACAGTAATCTGAGGAAAATAACATTATTTGCCCCTTAAGCTGAGCTGAAACAATGGCTACAATTACTATAAAAAAGGAAACTAGTAATTATGAAAATTGATGCAAATGACTTGGGCTTTCATTGAAGTACCGTCGATTGCATCTACCCGTGAACGCACGTGCCCAAAACATGTTTTCACTTGACGTCAAACGTCTGCGTTTCAGGTGTCAAACTTTAAAGTTTGCCCGCCCAAATGTGAAGTTTCAGCTGGTGTTTCACTACTTGTAGGGATATGTTTTTAGTCAACAAGAAAGGAAGAAATTATCAAAAAGGCGTCCTACTTTCAATATATATCATAGATATCAGTGAACGGATTTTCGCTGACTTTCCTCAGATTTCTTGACTGCATTGACAGTGAATTGAACCACGAGAACACCGAGGGAACTTCACATTTGGGCGGGAAAACTTTGAAAGTTTGACACCTGAAACGCAGACGTTTGACATGTGAAAACATGTTTTGGGCGTGTGCGTTCACGGGTAGATGCAATCGACGGTATATTGCAGTCACATACCCTAACCATCTGTTCATGATATAAGTACATGTAAAATTATACTTGGGAAACCAGATTTTGAACTTTCATTTCTTGTGCATTTGGTGATATGATGACTAGTTCAGTTTCAAAATACTAAATTAATTATTCCTCTTGAATCTGCCAATGAACCACCGTATGGCTAAAAACAGAGAATCTGGAATATACATTAAATTAAGACAACTGGTGAAATAATCTCTTGGTTAGTAACTCAGGAATCATAAATCTTTTGTGAAAAGCAGTCAATTTCTGTAGGACTGCTTTCCAAAATGTCTCATCAAACTCCACCTCAATCACCAGGATTCCTTTGTTGGTGTATATAATTAAGTCAGCTACTTTGCAACCAGTTGTTGCAAGTTCTCCTTGAATTTTTCAGAGTGTACTGGCCATTAACTTTGGTAATATACTCAGCTGCTGCAATAAGAGGGGGAAGGTTTCGTTTTGCAAACAAGCTTTTAAACTCCACTACCCTTCTTCCACAGCAATCACAATATCGGATACCATCAGGGCTGGCACCAATGTGTGGCCACAAAACATTAATAACAAGGCCACTGTTTTCAACACATAAACCTTTGTGCTTTTTATGAATTTTTTTTATTTAATGCTCTATGGCTGTCTTTTCCTTCTCATGACCCCACTGGAATTGTTGTGGTTGCATATCTGCTGGAAGGGGACAATAGTTCAAAAGCTCCTTGAGTGTATTGTCTTTATTTGTGCTGTCACCAAGGTGGCAAATTTTATAAAAGTTTGATGCAGTAAGTCTGCCTGTCCTATGAGTTTTCCAGAATTCAGTCTCCCCTTGGGTTTTGGTTTTCTCAAAAATTATTTCAGCTTGTTCCTGACTCAGGGTAATTGCCTCAAAAAAGTGGGATATTGCTTCATTGTCAGGGGAAGTTGCATTTGGAAAATCAAGACTGTGTGAAGAAATAAATTCATCTCTTATTTCAAAGATTGAGGGAAGCTCAACACCTTTCACTTCTTCAACTGATTCCACATTCCCTTCCGTAGTTATCAAAGATTGTAGGATCTCTTCACTGACAGGGCAAGTTGGAGGATATGGAAGAACATGCAGCACCACTGCCTCACTGCATACCTTTTCTAACCCTTCCCCGAAGATTTTGTCAAGTATTTCAACATCAGGAGTCCTCGAACTTGGGTCAAATTCTGAAAGAACGGGATACACTTTCTGTTTTTTTCCATACTCTGTCTTTGATAGCTTCAGCTCTTGCAGAGGACAAGAGTTGGTGTTAGGTTTTGCCCTCCTGACCCACTGACACTGACCTGGGCCCAGTTGTTCAAAGCACGATTAAGCTAATCCTGGGTTAAAGTGCAGTTTGAGCCCAGTTTAGTAACTGTTCAATAAAAACTTTTCCAAAAGATTTTCTCTCCTAAGTTTTGACTGGAATTTAACTTTACTTTAAGCATAAAATTTGGTTTCCAAAACTTTCTCAACGAGCGAGATGAAAACTTCGGCTAACTCCTAATCCTAGGTTAGTGTTAATCGGCTTTCAAACAACTGGGCCCTGAAGGACTTTAACTCACTTAAACGTGCAGTATGTTCCAAATCGAACAATACAGCAGCAATATGACGACAGTTTCCATCCAATCTATAAATTAACATGAATGAAAAATGAAAGATTAGGAACTAACCATTGAACACAGAGAGGAGGGGTGAAGGAGGAATCGACTTTTTTTTTTTAACTTTCCTGGCTCCCTTATTTAGCTACATGAAACATTACCTTAATTTTTGACAGTTAAGAAAACCCTAAGACCCCTCTTCCATCTTATATTAAGATGCCATAGTTTTCAAAGACTCAAGCATGCAAGGACACGCCGTGTTATCGAGGTGAAATCCTTAGAACTGTTCAATCTACTGATTACACTGTAATTCTATCATTCTTACCCTCCTTTGCAAGGACAAAATCCATCCTTGACGACTCCAGAGTTTTTCAGTACGATACAACCATTGCAAGTGGGCTTGCTATCTTCTGTTTTGGATCTTTCTGTCGGTTGCACTTTGAACCGAAATAAAGTGTATCCCTTATCTTTGACGCAGTGCATCATGCAATCTTGTACATGGCCATCCGAGAACAGTTTATACCCATGTAAGCTTTTAAAAGATTTCAGGTCCACGGCCGTGTATTCCTCAGTTCCAACTAAATATGTATATAAATCGGCAAACGTAAATTCTGGCATGGAGGCGAAGTCGTATGTCCAGTTTTGAATATGCTTTGGGTTCGGTAGAATTCCGGCTTCAGTCTTAAGTTTACTTGCTATCACCTCTGAAACGTCTTCATCTTCATTGTCAATCCGCCGTATTTTCATCTCGAATACTTTTTCAGCGAGTTCCACCAGTTCAGACTTGCGTTTATTTCGCCTCTGATAAGATACATGTATACCTCTATTTGTTTGATACTCTTTTAACAATGGAACAGTCTTACTTTTGAAATGATCTGCCATCTCGCAATGCGATATTTCTAACCTCGAAGGGATACCCGGTACTAGGTTGTTTTGCTGTTCACCTCCCCCGCTTTATTCCCCCAAGCCTCGCTTTCCCGTCCAAATTTGGCACCAGTCTCTCGCGCCCATACCTATCGGAAATGGGCTATTGAAAAGAGGCCCCTCCTGGACTTTTTGTGTTGGGATGTGAAACTCAAAATTGCATACCAAGAAGCATGGGGAATTATTTCTTATTGCCACAAGCAGAAGATTGATACAAATTGTATGAACACAGTTTGCAATTTATCAGCCATGCATTACAAATTGAGATGCCGCCCTTGGATGTGGAAGACTTGGTTCCATGAATCTCTGTTTTAAATAAACAGTTTAGTGGAGGTTGAGAAAGTCATTCATGAATATGAAATAGAGATGAGAAGTGCCTTTGTTGTATACAAGAAGGATGAAAATTTTGGCTCAAATGGTAAGGTGAAGTGAGGTTATTTGTTAGGCTGGCTAGCTAATAACCTTGTTAAGCTCAGGAACAACAGCTACAATTGCAGTAAACAATATTTTTCTTCCAACACTCAAGATGTGTTGTAGTAGTTGAAAATTTTAGTCAATCTTCCCAACTTTCATGCATTGCAATACAGTAAGCCTAAAGGTGGTATTTAACCCAAAGAGCTAATAATAACTATTATGCTCTTGGTATTAACTTGATTTTACCCCGTCCCCGTCCCCCCTCCCCCATACCTGTACACCCAACCACCATTTTAGACTCTAATGATGTAATATATTACACTGACAGAAAAAACAGGGAAAGGGAGGTGATGGAGTCCCCTTCACATTAACCTGTGATCAGGTATTCTCTTTTTCTTTTGTCCACCTTCACATGTGTTGGTGAAAAGTTCTGGTGCCTTCAAGAAAAGGATAAGGGAAAGAAACAGGTCCAAGATGCTGGAAAATTAAGTCCACAAAATGTAAGAATCTCTTGTTAATACCAAAGATGTTAACCAATTGCTGACCCTATCTCATAATTTTACTTCAATTAATACTTAGCGGCTGTAGCTCAGCAATCACTGTTTCAAAAGCAGGGGGACATATGCTCAAGTGTCCAAAAAGAGAAACTGCCCTGTAGCAATCTATACTCAGTAATATGCCTAGTTCTTTAAGCTTAAGGTATGAATATTCAGATCATGATGTTTAAAGTCAAATGGAACAGTACTTATGAGGTGGTTGCAAGTGTTACATGACTGATTAGTCCAACAAAAAAGTGCAACTGTACAGTGACTAGAAAAATCATCCTATAAAAAAATATTTCTAAAGAAGTCTTGTTATAATAATTATTGATAAGCTTAAGTGCATAAAGGATTCAAAATTGGAGTTGTTTAAGATTGCTTTAGTAAATTTTCTTGCTTTCCTAGAGGCGTATATTGCTAACCATAAGATTGCATTTGTAGAACTCAATACAGTTCTCTGTACACCTTAAGATTCCAAGCTTTGTATTAAAGGCATCCATTCTAAGTTATTATAGGTGGTTTGCAAATATAAATGTGATATATTATTATTATTATTATGAGTGATTCAACTTCTCAACTATGTTCTCGGCCTGCCAATCGAATAAGTTCACGTCACTTTCCACAGCGGTCAAGCATAGTGACATTCATTATCAGCTTAAATAAACTTCTCGTCTTGAAGTTTTTTCTTCACAGAATCGTATATCTTGAGCATTTCTTCTAGTTCTCGCCGAACTTACGGTATTTTTCTGCAAGATTTAGGAGTATTCAAAACTGCAATCTCTTTCAATTCATCAACATGGCGCTCACTCACTCGCCAGCGCCACAAATTTTAACTTGACTTTGACTTTTATAACGCGAATTTTGATTGTTTTATTTGTTGTCAGGTGTGAGTTATGATTAGCTAGTAAAAAGAATGATTGTCCAGAGCTTGTATTGAGAAAACATTTTTTAATCAAGAAGTAAACTAAACAAAATTTATTATGAAAGGTGTTCGTTATCGTGGTTTCAAATGATAGCTGAGTTAATCTTTTGTCTCAAGATTGAGTCACACAAAGATGTGGATCTTGACGTTTCGACCGCTATACATATGGTTTGTCGGGGTCTTCATCAGGCGATGGTGTCGACTGGCTGCGTGTGAGTATAAGAAGCACCGTGGCTGCATAACTGCATAACTGTCTCGAATTCTCCGAACCCCCCTCGTGTTTAGATGAGGCTATGTAAACACGGAAAAAGTCCTCTATTGCTTAAATAGTGCTCATATTTCTGCTCTTTGAATAAGGACCTGTAGCCTGTGCTTGTTTCCAGAGACTGAAAAGAGAAGGCTTAATGTTGAGTCCTCAATCGGGCTGCAAAAAAGGTACCAAAAGGTAAGGTGCAAACAGGACCTGGAGTCTCATGCAAGGCACCTCCCAACTAAATCAGTAAAAATCTTAAGAAATGCGTATTAAACTATTGTTGTCAATGGCACCCACAATTACGTGCAAGACCCCATGAACATGGTTTGTCGGGGTCAAAGACATTTGCTAATTCATCTTTGTACAAGTTAGTTATACTATTCTTAAAAGTCTTTATGTTTGGAAAGTCACTGGGCTGAATTAGTTTACATATTAAGTTCCATAATTTAATACTGCGATTAAAAAAGGTGGACTGATAGGTAGCTGATTTACAGAAAGGCGTTTCCAAATACTTTATATCACTTCATTGAGATCGTCGAGTATGGCGGTGACTAACGCTCTTTATTACACCCACCTTGAAATCACTGGTGATCCTTGCAATCTAATTGGCTCTCAGCAGTGCAATTTATTCCCAAATTGCACCATTTTTTACTCTAAATCGCATCCTTTCTGTAACCCATCAAAATGAAAATGTAATAATACTAACCTATCAAATTTCATTGATAAACAAATATTAATATTGACAAAAAAACTGTGGGATTCCAAAATGGGTGTAATAAAGTGGTAATTGAACTTCGTGTCATGCAATTTTGGTCTGAAATCATACTTGTGATTTCAGACCAAATTGCACTCCACTCAGTTCAGTTGCCATTATTAATAAAACTAATATCATATTGGGATGGGGAAACAATAGCTAAACCAATTGCATTGAATAAGGCAGTCATGTGAACTATCCCAACTGCGCCCATCCAGTGCTAAATTAGGGAACTTTAACCAAAATGGATCACCAGAGAGCATCTCTAGTATCTTGTGCTTGCTTGTCGAGGGCTAGCGTACATACATGGGCAAAACCATCAACAGTGCATCACATGATAGGGCTATCGACTCGCAAAACTAGGTCAGTCTCAATACAGACTGACTTATTTGTGCGAGTCGATAGCCCCATCATGTGACGTACTCGTGATGGTTTAATTTTGCTGCACTTCGTTGCGGAGTTGTTTCAGGACTACTGTAGGGTTACACTTCTTTCATTAAGGTGGGACTTAAGTGACAGCATTTGCATTATTTTTCGTTCAAATCATGTAGCTCTTAAGGGTGGGATGAAATGATTGCAAACTTTAAACGCTGTTATAAGACCATTTGTTTGATTATGACCTTTTAAAACTCATCACGCTCATCGAACGTCACGTTTCTCCGGCTTATTGCGTGACGGTCCGTGACCACAAAGCTTGTGATGTGACGAATTGGAATAAATTTTACTAACCAGACGTGATAAAATTCTCATGTTAACAATAGGGCTGAACTTTGAAACTGTGTGCATTTCTCCACGAGTTGAGGTCATTTGAAAACTGAACTTTAAAGAAAACAAATTCACACTAAAACAGTTCTCACTACGCCTTGCTAATAGCCACTACCAGCATGGTTTACACATTTGAACTCATATCATCAATTTTTGCGCTCATTTGCCACACTGCTGCGGTCAGCATGAGGGGCCGCCAGATTTTATAATATTGAACTTCACAAAACTTTTTGCTTTTGCTTTATCCTTTATTAAAAATCTCTGATTTTTAGTTCTTATGATTGGTTTTGTTTGAAGTTTGTGAGTAGATAGAGCGGTTTTCAATTGAGTGTCGAAAGTAATTCTGGTTTTGCTTTGGTTTTGCATTACTTCGCTCTGTGATTGGCCAGCAGAACTGCTGCCACTTTCTCAACCAATGACAAGTAAAACCAAAACCAATCGCGACTTACACGCGCGTATTTTCCCGCGTTTTGTGCCGGTTACGTGTGATTTCTTCGAATTCTGATTGGTTCGTTGCACTGTTTTGGTCTGTTATGATTGGCTGGAGTAACTGCTTTGGTTTTGGTTTTACGACACTTCAATTGAAAACCGCTATATACAGTAATTTGCGCAATGTGTCAGTCACATGCCTCACCGGAAGTATGGCTTTTGACCTCTTGCCTGTGACGTGTGTGTAGAGGCATTTATAGTTTGCACAAACCCTTCGACTTCGTAAAGGCTTCAGCATCCAAACTGACAACAGTTTCCGTTGTAATCATAGGTGCACTACAATTTCATTTCCTTTTAAATACATATATAAAACCGGTGAACGAACGGATTCCAGACCAGTTGACAGTGTTTCAAGAGGTATTCAGAGATACTGTGCATTTGAAGTTGCTAAAGTCGAAGTTCACTCAACCATGGCAATTTTAACGACTCGAGAGGCGACGCTAAGGGAAGGATACCTATTTAAACAAAGTAGAAGCGTTTGGAAACTATGGAAAGCGAGGTTTTTCATTCTCAAAACAACCGGCTTGTTCTACTATAAGAAGAAAAGCCACTGTAGCGGACTTGCACTTGGCGTCATACCGCTAAAAGACATTTCAATGCAAGTCGATGAAGTTGGTGACAGAAGGCGAAAGTTTTGTTTAAAGATCCACGCCGATGGTAAAACATTCTGCTTGTGCTGCTTCTCAGAAGACGAAAGAAACTCTTGGATGGCAGCCATTCTGACAGCTGTTACTTCGTATGTAATTGAGCGACATGAAGGGGCAAAAATTGAGGAGTCATTTGTGACGAAGGAGAGCGGTTTATCACGTTCCAGATCACTTGATGCCGTCACTGGAGCAAGACTAAGGCCCGCTGTGACAACTGAAAAGGCCGCTAGCTTGAGCACCAGTGCTACAGATATAGATCGCATAGTTCTGCGAGAGATCAAGACGACCCCGCTAGCGAAGAGAAAGCAAAAGGCATTTACACACTGGGATTTCAAAAAAAGAAGTAGTTACATCAGCTTTGATGTGATATAGTGACGCTTTTATTTCATTCAGACCCAAAGTTATTTTGTTTTGTCCTTTCATATTGATGCCCTGAAGTCATTTCTTTATCGATGAACAATTTTGCTGGAAATTTTTTTTGGTTTCGAACTCTAGAAGATGCTAACCCATGTCAACACCTCTTTTAGATTTGAAGGAATAGGAAATTACGCTATTTGTTTAGGTCACACATCACTGATCGATGAGATCGACCTTTGCATCTCAAGTCATTGAATTTGGTTATTTCGAAATTTGTGAATTTTGCAATAATATTGTACATAGTCTTTTTTGTAAATAATCGTTTGTCAGAGATATTTTATGAGAGTACTGCGTCGATTATTTAAGTCACACTGATTTATTGAAGAAATACATGTATGTAAATAAATATATGGGCTGGTTTGAATTGTTCGCGTGAGAAAGTGATTCTATATGACGTCATAAGTGTGAGTGATCCTTATTCGTGAGACGTTTCATGTCTGTACATTGCTAATTTTAGCATTTTACAGGTGTACTGAACTTTGTGATCCTTTATAATACCACCTTTCACTGCGGTTTACACAATCAGTGGTTCTACAGACATTTCAATTCTACCCTGGGTGGCCGGCCGGATTACCCGGCTGTCAAATGAAGGATTAAGGGAGTGCTCACGCATCCCAGTGTCGCTTCCTGTCAAGTGTTGTCGGATTGAGGTTGGCGGCACCGCCAGGAGCAACATGGTGATGGGCTCTTGGCACCGCGCGGTCTCTTTTTCTGAGGTGCCATTGTTACAAACCCCTTTTTGTTTCTCCAAATAACGCGACAGTGCCCCTTCGGTGATTTTATCAGCCCTCAATCAGGTTCCACAAGATTTGTTTTGCTGTCTGGTGCTATAACGCGAGTAATCAATTCATGTAATTAGTTATGTACTTGACATTTTTAAATAGAAGCTTTAAAATACCTCGATCTCAACGCAATTCGTTAAGCACTGGAGCACTGGAGTGTAAGACGCTAAATTCCGGTTCGTTGGAATTCTACATTTTTTCCAGCCTGCGTGGCAGACGCCAACAGGGAGGGGGATGAAGAGCAAGAAATCCATCCCTCTCTCCTTTTACGCCGGCCACGATGGCTACTCCTACTCCTACACATGACTTGTTTCTATTGTCTACCATATGAGGATATGAGTGAATGTTTGGACGATTTTTCCGCACTATTTTGTTTATCCCAAACTGATCTAATGGTGAAGAAGCTGACTCGAAAAAAGCAGCCAGAATTCTACCCAACAAATCGGACGGTATTAATACGAAATTTCTTCTAAGTGAACACTGCTTTCGGGGTTTTTTCCGCTCCTCTAGCCAGCGACTAATTTTGCTCCGGAAAAAAATTCTTCCAGCTTACTAAAACTCCGCCATATGCAGAAGCATCTAAAAAGGATGAGGGAGGCGTGGTTCACCAGTTACTTGATATGATGCGCACGTAATACAAGTGATGCCCTGTAAACAAAAACAATACAAAAATTTTAATCCTTAAACGGTCAAATAGGCGACTACAGTAACAATAAAGGTCGATTTGTTCGTTCTAGCGCACGTATAAGCGTCTTTGAGTTGCGCTTTTACCAAGAACCAGGCGAAGAACTCATATAGAGGAAGTACTTATGGAATTAGAACGTGAGATGAAACATGAACGAACTCCTCTCCATAGTTGTAAAGAAGTTTCTTTTTAGCTGGCGTTTTTCTCGCTACAGCACGCCCATTCATTGGCTAGTTCATGGTCACATGACATCTAACGATGAAACTGTTTCCCGCCAAATGCCATGAGCGGACAACATTGCGAAAACTATGACGTCAAACGGGAAACAGTTCACTGTTACCCGCGAAATGTTGTTTTCCACCGGTTCGATCCATTTGTTTTGCTATGTAACAAATCACTTAATGTCTGGTCCCTTGGGGAACAGGGAATTTTATTTCCCTCGAATAACAATGTTCCCCTCGTCTTCGTCTCGGGAAACATTGAGATTCACTGTTACCCTCCAGACCAGTCATTAAGTGTTAAATATCAACCAATGCGGCGTAAATTGTCACGAAGAAACTGCTAGCGCTGTGTCCAGAGTGACAGAGAACTGGCTGAAAACAAATCAACCTTCAACAACTTAAATAACGTTTTGATTTTTCGTAGGGAACTAATCTCTTTCCGAAAATGCTAGCTGACGTTTTTGACTGCCAAAAACAGCAATTACGCAAACCTCAGGGGCTATGATTTCCCAACCGCGAATCTTTTAGGCCACGTTTTAGTTACGAAACGAAAGGCCAAGGTGAATTACCCTCCACCGAACAGATACTTACCGAAACTTGTCGTTGGGTGTCCCTGATATTTATCTCAGAAAAATCTATGCAGACGTCCTGGCTGTCGAACTGATATAGAAAGATATCTTTCTTCTAAGATGAGTACCAGATGAATGATGAGTACCACATAACTGACTGTGAATATACAGTGAATTGCGGATTAAAGAGTGAAGATGTGAATGATCATCGTACTTGTGAACACTACTTATTAAGCCGTAGTGAAAATAAAGCCTGAAAAAGGCTTGTGCGGGAGTCGAACCCATGACCTCTCCGATACCGGTGCACTGCTCTACAAACTGAGCTAACAAGCGAACTGGGAGCTGGTCATTTTGTTGGTTCGTAAGGACCCGTGAGTGATAATAATTGACTATGAATATATGAACTGCGGCGATCATTCACATTTTCATGAGTACCACATTTCCTGGATTAGAGCGCAGATACTGTATTAAACCACTACCCCTCAACAACACAAGAAGTTAGAAAAAGTGCACGAGACAAGAGAAAGCTGATCGAATTTACTCCTCGTTTTCTACTGCTGTTAAAATTCCAGTTTCATATTGACCATCAGTGAAACGTTAACTTTTCATTCCATTTACATTTGATAACAATCATGACTGACAACTTGCTTCAAATTTTTCGTTAATTTGATTAAATTAAATCAAGGTCAAGTCCGCAATTAAAAGGGCTTTAAAAGAAAGAAAGATTGGAGCCACTATTTCCTCCCTTGCAGCCAGAAGCTGATTTCCTGAACGTCATACCAGGCAGTCCTGTTTTGCCCGGTTGCGAGCAGTGCAAGCGGCGAAGCTGCAAGTTACGACCCGACTCGGTTCGTTCCCGGTGAGAGAAAATTTCTTTCGCTCGTCCATTCGCTGGTAACTCGCAGCCTCGCCGCTAGCGACCGAGTCAAATGAGACCGCGCCTACAAGCAAACTAGTCGCTTCAGTCCGCATCCTATTCACCCAGAACAATGATGGCACGCCACCAGTCACATAGAAAATGATACTGGGAAGTCTCCACCCTATTATTTTCGAACAGTCCCATGGGTTTTTATGACCCCCTCAGTTGACTGGTAAGGAAGAGGAGGCCAGGTGAACGGCGTTTAGCTGCTTTTCATCACCGCCCCACGAAAAGACTCTCCGAATACTAAAATACATTTCGATCTTTTTTTTTTTTAAATTTAAAACGCCCTTCCGACTAAAGACAGAAATTACTAAACAGCAACTCTCAGCAAAAGAGCGTTTTCCATTTCCCAAACTGAGTAGCTGGACGGCCAGTTATAGAATACGCTATATTGAAGGATTGCTTCTTCACGTTGTATTGATATTTTGAAGAAATGGCAATTAGCATGTTCCTTTTTGCCAACTGACCGATATGGTTACCCAAGGCGACATGGAGCGCGGTTTCAGTTCTCATCGACATCTCTAGTTGCGTAATTGACCTCGTTTGCCGATCATGATCGTACTCAACGCACTCGACGTTATAACGAGTCTGCTACTCAAGGACCTCCTCAATGTTGAAGCGAGTGGCCAGCCAGTTCTGAGTAAAAACTGCTGGAGTGACATTATTCAGTGTATCAAAAGTTTTATGATTATATGTCCTAAATACATGTAGTATTAAGGCCCGGCCAAACGAGTGCAACATCATCCAACATTGTTGAATCCAACATTGTTGGACGATGTTGCACAGTGTTGAACGGGGTGGCCAAACGAATGCAACATGTTGGATTCAACACTTGGTCTCAAGGGTTTGGGACCAAAATTTACCAAGACTCCTTAGAAACCAAACCCCAGAAAATGCTGGGAAACCGGTAACTGTACATAAAGCCTGGTTTTCACTAGCGACTCGAGCACAAGAGCGCTTATTGAAAACAGGCTTAACGCAAGCATAAGCATCAGCGCAAGCACAAGCGTAAGGATCAAAATTTTTCCTTTTCCTTGTGCTTGCGCTTATGCTTGCGTTCGCTTGCGTAGTGTTCGTTTTCACTTAGCGTAAGCTACTTATGCTTGCGCTTGTGCTTGCGTCGCTAGTGAAAACCAGGCTTAAGTCTTTCGATCTCCGCGTAAGACAATCTTTTCGCTTTCGCTGGCCTACAGTTACAGCTACTCCTTTTCCCTTTCGCTTTCTTTTTGAAGAGAGATCGCTTGTGTTAGAGCTCTCTTCGTCGAGACATCGAAAACTTTGCTCGTTCGTGATACTGTATCTTGAACACAGGGGCACCCAACGATAAGTTTCGGTAGATATCTGTTCGGTGGAGGGTGATTCGCCTTGCACTTTCGGCGTCGATTAAAGAGTGCACTCGGATTTTCGTAACTAAAACGTGACCTAAAAGATTCGAAATTGGGAAATCATAGCCCCTGAAGTTTTCGAAAAGGTCGTAATTGCTGTTTTTGACAGTCAAAAAGGTCAGCTAGCATTTTCGGAAAGAAAATAGTTCTCTAGAAAGTTCGTGGAAAGTTCATTTCAGCTTGCATTTTCTCAAAGGAAGATTTTGTTCCCTAACATGTTCGGGCAATTAAAATTTCAGCTAGGGAATCCGAACGGATGAATTTCTTCTAGCTAATGAAAACATCACTTAAAACAGACTTCAAACACCATAAGGCACCCAAAAATGCCTTTCTATAGCTTTTGGTTGATTTTGCTCGTTGGGTGCCCCTGTGAACACTCACGCGGCAACGCGCGAAGCAAGTATAAACAATGAATACAGATACCGCAAAGTCAGCTTAGTGGGCATGCGCGCGTTCAACATTGTTGAAAACAGTGGCCAAACGAGTGCAACATTGTTGTTCACACCTGAGAACAAAAGAAATGTTGGATGATGTTGAAGACGATGTTTGATGGATATCAAACTTCGTCCAACATCATCCAACATCATGCAACATCGTGCAACATGGTGGCCAAACGAGTGCAACATGTTGGATGCAACAATGTTGGACGATGTTGCATCAACATGTTGGATCCGTTTGGCCGGGCCTTTAATGATCTTTTCCGATTCAGTTACTTTAGAGCTTTTCCGGTGCAAGGATTAAGGACAAATTGGAATGACAGGCTTAATACAATAACATCCTGAAGATAAAAAATGAATATGTGAGTGATCATCGCAGTTGTGAACACTACTTAAGCAGTAGTGAAAATAAAGCCGGGAAAAAAAATTCAGTCTTGTACGGGAGTCGAACCCACGACTTCTGCGATACCGGTGCAGTGCTCTACCAACCGAGCTAACAAGCCATCTGGGAGCTGGCCGTTTTGTTGGTTCGTAATATACCCGTGAGTGATAAATATGTGAGAATGAATATATGAAAATCAGATATTTGAACTGCGGATTAAAGAATGAATATGTGAGTGATCATCGCAATTATGAACACTACTTAAGCAGTAGTGAAAAATAATAAAGCCTGAAATTTAGGCTTGCACATGAACACTACTGTCACTAATGCGATGATCACTCTCATCTTCATTATTCAATCTTCAGTTCACGTATATGATATTCATATATTCACAGTCATTTGAAGATAAAAAGTTTACAACATAATTTGTGCTCAACTGTTAGGTTAATATCAGCTGAATTTACAGGATGAACTATAAACGGCAGACAGTTCACCGGACAACAACACTCCAGTCGTCAGTGAGTCGTTCAGTTATGTTTACATTTTTCTAGTGCTCGTCATTTTAATCCTTTTGACAGTGCCCACGCACTGGCAATGTTTTTCGTCAGGATCGATATATTGGTTGTCTACAACAAATTCCATTATGTTTGAACTTGTATTTGGTACTTAGCAACTGTGCTCTGGGCACACCTGATCATCTAGCCATTGTTTGGCCCGAGAGAGGCGGTCTTGTTTGACTCGCCAGCTTGCAAGGGAAGGCAATCTTTATTACACAAGTTGAACATGAGGCAGGAGCCGCCGAGAAAAAGACCTTTCTCTCGGCGCTGTCGGCGGCTCGTTCGTAACTCGCTTTATAAAACACTATACTTAAAACATAGACCTAACTAAAAGCTGCTTTCCACGAATGCCGCGCCTCAACGTACTTCTTTGCTTCCGCTTGCGAACGAAAGAGACCACCCGTGTTCGCAGGCTAGCTTATGTTTGACTGTTTTAGCTTACATAAATTTTGAGAAAAATGAAAAGAATCCTGACGACACTAAGCAATAATCTCAATTATACGGTAGAGAGCTTCTATTTCCTGTAACTGGCCACAATTATTGGAATATTTCGATATTCGAAAATTCTTGAAATACTGTTTAAACTGCATCCGTTTCTATCCTCGTTTATATCTTCTTTCACTCTTTTTCGTACTCCATGCCTCCACGCTCTCGGGAAAAAAAAATGGACTGCTACTAAGGCTTCATTGAACATTTAGGGGAGCAGGGTTGGTGTAGTGGTGAGAGCGCTCGCCTTCCACCAATGTGGCCAGGGTTCGATTCTCGGACTCGGCGTCATAAGTGGGCTGAGTTTGTTGGTTCTCTACTCTGCTCCGAGAGGTTTTTCTCCGGGTACTCCGGTTTTACCCTCTCCCCAAAAACCAACATTTGATTTGATTTAGTCTCCCCAATTAGTAAAGCATGCATCTGTGCTCGGGTAAATAGATTTGAGACTTAAATAAACCCGCAATTCGTCAAACCCTTTGTATTCAGCAATGATCTCGTCCGTTAAAAAATATGCAAACGAACCTATGCCGATTGCCAAACAATTTCTAAAGGAATGAGTAGGAATATGTGAAATTCAAATATAAAGGATCAGTCGGAAGATGTGTGATCTTCGTGGTTAGGAACACTGCTCGAGAATATATGAAACTGCGGATTAAAGAATGAATATGAGAATGGTCATCGTAGGCTCGATTTCCGCCGCTCACTCGGGTCCGGGGAGGAAAGTCCGGACCCGAGTGAGCGGCGGAAATCGAGCCTATGGTCATCGCAGCTATGAAGCAGTAGTGAAATTTAAGCCTGAAAAAAAAAAAGTGTTCATAACTGCGATGATCAATCTTATCTTCAATTTCTAAATGGTAGAGAGAACACATGAGCACTGCGTTTAACATGTTTTCAGTCCACAAAATGTTACTGATATTGTTCATCAGCAAATCGTCAGCTGGGGAATAATGGCAAATCAGTGGAGAGTCTATAGAGCTTCACCTCCTTTTTGGGTCTAGAAAAAAGCTCGGTAAGAGTGTTAAATAAGGCGGGACTTAACCTAAACACCGTTTTTGCGTCGCTTGACGCAATCCAAAGTCCCTATGCTCATCCCACAGAGCTGTGTTGTGGGATATTCTGTGAATTTTTTGGTGATTTTTGGGCATATTTGGGAAGAGATAATTTTTCTAGGAGTTGTTAAATTTAGGGAAATAGGGAACATTGAAGATTTAATGAAGGTTTAAAATGGGAATTTGAAGTGGAAAATTAGTAGATGGACACCAAAACAGTTCCCCAGCAACCTGCAGTGCCCTGGTGGGATGTCAACTGTCTGGTGGTGTTCCAAAACATTTTTGTACATTTTAATCCCTTCCTTAAACTCCTTAAACTTTCACTCCAATTCATCTAAGTCCCACCTTTTAATCCCCGAGGCCAGCCGAGATTTCATTCCATCCAGAAATGCCTCTACAGGGTAATAACTCATGGCCAATCGATTTTTAAGAGTAGAATTTTTTGAAGACCTTTTGCAGTTTTTCTGTTAAGGTGGAAAAAAAGGAGTGGGGGGTTGACAACTATCTGAGCGACCACTCTTCGATCAGCGACTGGCATCATAGACCTCATTTTTACCTTTATCGTTCGGTGATTGTCTTTAGAATTTCACACGCGACTACCTCCCTCAGCAACCACATTTAGTCACCGAAATTTGGCCGCTTGTGAGAGGGTTAAGTGTTTGGGAAGAGGGAAAATGGAAGACTTGAAGCAGAAGTGAGAGCTAAAATTTGAACTTAGTCATCAAATGATACCAGGCAGTTAGCCAGCGTGGCGACATCAGGTGCGCGTGAGATACACACACGCTACCCAACAGTTCGATACCAAACCAAGGTGCCCTAATCTCATTCGCATAAAATGCCGCGACATGACCCGTTCGGATATCTACCTGCTTTCGCGTCAAGCACCCTATTAGCGGTAAAAGTTCACTGGGAGATTCTCAGGACCTTTTATACGCCCTCGTATGAAAAATCAACCTCTTCTCGCAAGTTTACTCCCCACCTTCACCTCCCTCCCCCCCCAATTCAGTGGCGCTGACAACCCCCCCCTTTCAGCCGACTGTCTTCTTCAATATTTTTTCGCCCATAAGTTATCCCTCATTAGGCACAGACTGGCTTTTATGCGAATGTGGATTAGTTACTATAGTGCTCCATAGGACTGGCTATGCGCCTATCCTTTTGCTCCCGTTTCTTTATATTTCTTAACCCATTAGCGCCCAGCCGTTTTGGGGAGTGATTTTCCACCTATAAACGATCCACAGCATTCGTGACTCTTTATTTGAAGCTACCATGGAAAAGTGCTGCTATCCTAAGGCACTGGAGGCTAAGGTTTCTGAAAACGTCATTCTGACGTAGCTATTTTTCATACGTGGAGCTACAAGAACAGCCCAAGTTTACAGCCATTTTTCATCTTTAGTGACTGCCCGATGTGACCATTAAGCGTGACTGTAGCTAAGAGTCCACTTTCTCAAAGAATTGAGCAAGGTGATGTACTTGGTTGTCGAATTTGGCTTGTTACTCGACGAACTGGGAATTTAACCGGTCGGACACTTAGTACCTTTGGGACTCGACTACTGATGAATTTCTCGTTATTTCCCAGCATGCAATGTAGTCGAGATGTTGAAAATGGCGGGAAGGCCCGAACGCACTGGGACAAAAGGCTGTATCTACGCTCGGGAAAAGAATATGAACAAAAAAAGTCATTTCTAAGCTAGAACAAGGACTGAATATTGTTATGATGGTTGCAGTTTGGTTTTTCGACGATGCTTTCTTTAAAAAACATAAAGGCAAAAAGGGGCATTTTCGTCGCTTCTCTTTGACGTTAAAAACGGTCAGTTTCGTTCTTGTCCAAACTCAAACGGCCATATTTGGTAAAAATCGCTACGTTCCTTGCGTTTATTGGATATGCACATTTAAAGGACATTCCATTTCTCACAACTGACAGTTAAGTGCTCACAACTGACAGTTAAGGCAATATTCGTGCGACTGTGAAAGTTGCAATGTTTTGAAGCATGGGAGTCTTGTGCGGCCCGTTTTGGCAGGCACGGGCGCCAATGGGGTTAATCGACTGCCTTTTCCACAAAATCCAACTGCAATACCCCCTCTAGTCATAGCTATGCCACTGTTTCACGCGTTTTACCGCGAATGGCGCTTGTTGTATTTGATTCGAGTTCTGAGTGCCGCCTCAGCTAAAACATGACCCAGCATATAATGATGGCACCCTTGGCTGGAAAACTATTATCAATCTTTTGAAAAGGAGATCACAGGGATGAACAGCGTTCACCTCCATGACCTTCATTTAAAACAATTACAGCCAACTCGCTCCTTGTTAAACACGCAGTTAGCATGGTCCTGTTTATTATTGCCGTTTAGATTGGTGATATGGTGCCCCAATACACCCACAAGAAAGAAATACAGTAAGAGTAATCCGGTGCTGTTCAAGTGATCTGTGGTCTATTCTACTGCCGGTCACTGCTGGTGATAGCACAAGACATGACATTGATTCATTTAATGCATGGAAAGTGTGACTGCAGTTTTGAAGTTTTGCTCTGTGCATGACTCATAAAACCCTGCAAACACTTGTATCCCTCTCAGATTTTAGTCCGTTAATGTTGTTTTTGACACTGACCTGTGCCATACCTACAAAAACGTAAGTATTATTCAAGTCTGAATTTCACCGACAACCTGACCCTGCAAACATACACGAAGAACACCATAACTCAGCCGGTTACACCACAGTGCAATTTTTGTGCGTGCTCTGACAAACGTCAGAAAGTCAAAACTGAATTATTATCTAAGTCACACATCATAATTCCGGGAATCAATTCATTAAAAAAACTTCCTAGCCCTTTGCTTGGCTTTTTCAAACTCCCTTAAAACATCGCGAAAGACAACATCCGGGGACTCAGCAGCATCAATCCACGAATGGAGACCGCGCTTCTTGTAATAATCAACCAGCGGTTTTGTCTGTGTGTGGTATGCTTGAAGGCGTTTCGTCAGAGTGGCCTCATTATCATCTGACCGACGAATAAGTGGCTCACCAGTAATCTACAATGAAAGGTAACAGTCGTTAATTTGAATACTTAATTTATACGAAACAAGTCGAGAAACAAATATTTACAACGCGGCAAATTACTTCAGCGGCTTGCCCTAAGATTGAGTCCACCAGAAATTTGAGACTAGTGTAGCCTGCGTAGCTAGCGGTATTAGGGAACCTTAGCAACGACGACGGCGACGGCAATGAAAACGTCACTTCAAAATAGAACTTCTCGTTTTTGTAACGCTTTCGCTATTATTCCAATTTGTTTACCTTGGAAAATACTGCCGAACTATTCAGGGACTAAATTTGGTCTGAGCGCCATTAAAGTAAGGAAAAAGAAAGAAATCACACGCTCCCGTTCTCGAGAAAACCTAAAATTTGGTCATTTCACGTTGTTGTTTTGCAGAGGACGGGAAAGAAATGTACCAAAATGTAAAACGCACGTGCTGAGCCATTGTTTTTGCTCATTAAGGCTATTTTTTTGTGGCGTTCTCGTTGCCGTTGCCGTCGTCGTTGCTAAAGCTCCCTATTGTTGACGGCGGAGACGCTCAAAGCGTTCGCCACGACGAGAATGGGGAGGTGGAGTATTTCTCGCGGCTTCGCCTAAAATACAGCCAGCTACGCAGGCTAAGATTAGTGATAAGGATAGGTTTCAAATTTATGTGATCTGGTAAGTTGAAGCCACCCTTTAGGCACTGAGGCCACAAGGTAGCGGGCATTACCTCTTAAATCTACCAAATCAAAGATTGAGCCTAAGCATTAGCAGCCATGGACAGCTGTTTTGGCCTTCTTAGGCCTCATCAGCATGGCACAGCTACTGGTTAGGCTCAAGTACCAACATATCAATAAAACAAGCAGTGAAAATGTACATGTAAAGCTTGTGGGTTGTGACTGGAGTGACAAGGATACCTCACAAATTAATGTGATCTGGTAAGCTGAAGCCACTCTTTGGGAACTAAGGTCACAAGATAGTGAGTATTAGTGGCTTCAACTTACCAAATCATAATTATTAATTTGTGAGGTATCCTTGTCACTCCAGCCACATCCCACAAGCTTTACATTTTCACTCTATGATTAGTGAGGTCATGCATGGTTCAACTCCTTCTGTTACCTTTAAAACAAACAAACAAATAAAAACCAACCAACGGGAATTGGCAGATTGTATTCTTCACCCCAGGGCACACAGAGTACACACTGTAACACAATTTCCCATCTCTTGGGAATTTAACATTTGAGAAGTACGGTAGTTATAATTTTCCCATTGTACAAAACAAATGAAACCTAAACTCTAAGGATATTTTAACAGTACACAGAATACTTACATCATCAGTCATCTCTTTTTTGGGTGGATTAAATTCTGTATGGTAAGTTCGCCCACTGGGTTTGTGAAGCAACCTTGAAAAAATAAACAAAAAAAATGTATACATGTAGCTACTACATTTGTAAGATGTTTAAATCAATTATTAGAGAAACAAGTGCATTGCTGAGTTATACATATATGCACACTGGAATTGTTAAGAACACAAGAGAAATGTGCATGCAGTAGGTGAGTCCTTCTTGCATGTCTTGAGTGGTCTTAACAATTCCCAAGTGCTTATACTGTAAAAGCTCTATTACCCCCTCCCCCTCTAATAAGCCCCCCCATTTGGAAGTCAGTTTTTTGTAATAAAACCCTCCCTCCCCCCTTCTAATAACTCCTCCCTCATTGGCACATGAGATTAATTTTTGTAATTAGTCTTTCCTATTCCCTATGCACTCAAATTGCATAACAATGTTGACTGCTCTTTATTAAATAATCCGTTCCACTGCAGTTGTTTGAGTTGAAAACTATTTTGAGTTAAAAACTATTTTAACCCATTGACTCAGGGCTTGACACTAACACTCACCCGTTTTCCACTGGAGAGAAAATCTGCGTCTTGGAGTAAATTTTGGAAAGCAGATTTTTTTTGAAAGGCTTTAGTCAAAATGCTCGCAAATGAAATGAGAAAACAACTCTTAGACATTGATTTTGTTCTTGTTAAGGACAAGTTTTACCATGCATTCTTGCAAAAAAACTCCCAAGGAGGTCTGGGCACAACAATAATTTCCACATAGTGAGTGAATGCGACGTATTGGAGATACAGTGTACAGTGAATGAGTCTATTTTGGTTTTACACACTCAGACAAATAAAAAAATTAATACTATCAATAAGATGTGGCAAGAAAAACATTGTGGCTAGCAACTACGATACTGTAATGCATTTTGGTAAGTAAAATTTTGAGGTGGATGGTAAATTTTGAAATCTGTTTTCCATAGTGGAAAGTGGTGTCAAAGGTTAGTGTCTAGCCCTGTTGAATACTGAGCATTTTGCTGAAAAACACCTTTTGAAGCTCGAGCCATTTTCTGGCCAGAATCTAGCCAAAAAGAACCAAAATTGCCCAAAACTCTGTTTGCTGGTGGAGCTCATCACACCCTACTGTTCCTGATGCTTAATATTAGCTTTCCAAGATTGGGCATGTGCACAAAACAAAATTTCGAGAGTTTTTGGGTTGAAAAGTTTCACTGCCCCTCTCCTTCTACCTTTCGCTTTTCTTGCCTCGCTTTCTTCTTCTCTTGCTGGGCATTTTCTCAGCTTCCTTTCAGTGGGAAAAGATTTGTGGAAAACTTGTAGAATCATAGCATTAGATGTATAAGGAAGTGCAGATGGATAGTGGAACAAGATTTTCATTCAAATTTTTGGCTGAACATCACTTGGTTTTTTTGTGTTTTCTCCGGCCTGTTTGACGGAATCGATCTCATTTGGGTATGGTTTGAGAGATCTCTTATGCCTACACATGCTACATGTAAAAGTTGTCCATGAGCATTAGAGCTGATGATGTCACAAGCGGTACAAGGAACACGGTTCTGTGTGGTCGGTTTGGCTGGCATGGTTGCATGGGTTAAGAAGAAAATGTTGTTTTAAGATTTGAAATAAGCCCCCCATTAATGAGGCCTAATTAAATATTTTACAATCACAGCTATCTAGGAGGCTCAATGTGAATTTGAAAATGTTTTTGCTACCATGATAATTACTTGAGAACAGAGAAAACAAGTGTAAAGGTTTAATATTTCTGCTGGTAAAGCTTGATTAAAAATTTGAGAATGAACAAACCCGGCCTTCAAAATTTTATCTGCAATTTACTTGAAAATGCTCCTACAGATTTTTTTTCCTAATTGGCCTACAAGTTGCTGAACTTGAGTAGTTTACACTCTTTTAAGTTTTGTTATGAAGTGTCTGACTGGATTTCAAGATAATTGACCTTTGACAAAATGGGCTGCCACATGTTACTGTTGCTACGGGAACAGCTGTTGCTTGGAAATAAAATCTGATAAGGTGTTGTAGTCTCAAGGAAATCGAAGCTTGCCTTCTACAGGAAATTTTAAATTCAACAGGTACAGTACCGGCCGCAGGAATAGCAGCATTACACACGCGTATCATGCGTGTAAATCCGCCATATTGCGCGCAATTTACACGCAAATTACGCCGCGCGAGTAAAAGAAATACACAAAAGTGCGAGAAAATAATTACATGCAAATTCTTCACAGTGCATGTAAAATTTTACACGCAGAGTTTCGTGTAAAGAAGGACAGATTATTTAATGTTGTACTTCAAATTACTGGCGGTAATTAGCGGCTTTTTCTCGAAGGAAAATGTTGCATGTCTTAAAGCACTTCTGGTTTCTGAAGAATTTATACAATTTCAACGTAACATTTCAACATTTTTGCGAAAAGTGTCAACTTTGGTTGACTATTTCAAATACTTGGTTTGAATGCGGACTGTTTCTGCTGGCACATCTGTCGTCCGAATATCACGAGTTGGCTGGCTCACTGTTTGTTTGCATTTGTTTACATTTCGCTTTCATTTCGTGTATCTTTTCTACGGGTGGAAATTCATTCCTAACATGAAAAGGCTGCGAGTGGGGTGACAAATCACTGCCGCTAAAGCGAACATTTTATAAATTGCAAGTAAAAGTAATGATATACCACGCTGATTTCCCATTCCATTTTCCTTTCACCGCTCACCCGGCGGTGAATGTGCGCGCCATCGATCAATTTTAGGATCATGCTTTATACTTGATTTTTTGTTCGCCTTTTTCAACCGCCCACTTAATCTGAAAATAAGACCGAGATTTTTTGTGCCAACGGCTTATTACCTTCGTGGTATAAAGGATTAATGTTTTGGTGCAAACAAACGTAGTCCGCCGACCTATAAAAAACAAAATATCCTCCCATCATCGATGAACTGTGTTGTGGTTTGAAACTGCTTCATTAGAGTTTGTTATAATATTATCAAGGTCCTTTTCCATACAATCGTTTTAAAAGCTTGGGCTGAAGAATATACAGTGTATTTCATTCTATTGAGGACTTGGTGATGTAGAGGTCCATTAAATCAATGTTCCACTATATTGATGAATCATGAATAATTAGGGTTAGAAGAATGAATTTCATTTTGACCTACACCCATGTACAACATAATTATATGTACATTAGAAATACATGTTAATGATTGTACAGTCATACTTGGTGGACAGTGTACTGCATACTGTTGCTTTTTTGCACTCATATTTCAATACAGAGTTCTAAAGTGATAGAACAGCAAGAAAAAAGGGCAAGGCAGTGCCTGTATAACCTGCACGAGCTTGAACACACTCTGAACTTACCTTCCAGTAATCCTGCGCACCAACAGAGAATCATCTATTCCAAACTCTACAACAGCATCCAGACCGGTTTTCCTCTTTTCGAGAAGCTCATCAAGCTGAAAAATTTTATAAACCAAAGACTTGGAAAATTAAAGAGGTCGCAGAGTTAAGCCAAATAACAAGAATCCTACTGTAGGCCTGCACATGTATTTCCAAAACAGATCTACAGTAATTGCTAATACTATAACACCATCTCACAGTGTACAGTATATGCGATTTTAACTGTTATGTAACAAGAAACATGTAGATAAAGTGTAAGTGTTAATTCAATTTTTATCTTCATTCTAAGTGCCATCGAGAGAGAGAGAATATTTCTCACAGCTACATTGTGCAGAATCACTACTTTGAACTAACTTATTTATCAGATGCATTACTTTCATAGACTCACCTTCTCTGCTTGAACTACAGTTCTTGGGAATCCATCAAGAAGGAAACCATTTGCACATTCAGGTTTATTGAGATTGTCATCAATTAGCTCAACAACAAGAGCATCACTAACCAGCTGAATAAAAACCAGACAAGGAAAAAACTGCTGGAAATTACAAAGGCTCCAAAGCTACCAAATCAGCATAACAAGAGCTTAAAATTACATGTATGCGTAACTTTTAGTACACAGAAAGTATATTTTGGTTTTTAAAAGTACTGTGTAAAATTTACACGAATGTTTTGTAGCAAGGGTTTCTTTAGTTTTACTGCTTTGCAAAGGTTATTCTTCAATCTGCAACCAGTGCATCTAAGGCCATTTATTCAGCATGAATGACCACATGGTGGTGTGATGCACCTGTACTGTACGGGTGTACATGTAAAACAATGGGGTGCATAGTAGACATAGTGATCATTATTGATAAACAGAAGTTTGATTTTCTTTATTAAATTTGTTTGCAAGAATTGTATGCAAAGTGGCTATGAGCCACTGAACTTGGAAAACGAATTATGAAAGGGTGAGAATGTCTAGGCCGATAAACTGAGTTCATCTCAAGTCTGCTGCTCAATGAGTTCATAATGATTTTTTCCCATAATTTTAACCCAATGACTACTGAGTGTATATATTTTGTGTGTTTTGCATAAATCAAATTTACTGTCCTGTAACATCTTCTCTGGTCTTAAAAAATCCATTTAAGTCTACAGTTCAGCTTCAATTTTTGAGTGGAAATTAGGCTGTGTTTTGGAAATTGAGGCAATCAAAACACAAAATGTTTTTTTTAATAAATTTTTAGACCTTCATGTCCTCTGCTTTGACTGCTAATCATTTTTTAGGATTATATCTTTTAACAGAAAACATCAGCGAAACAGTATGATGGCTTCTCACTCTCACTCCACACTACTAGAGAGTATTACAGTGTACATATACACAATACTGTATATCATCTAGTGTTACAAACTAGTCAGTGGATTCACAAAATGTTTAACAGGAAGTGAAGGAAGGAAGGAGGGAGTGAACTACAGTCATACTCACAACTCAGAAATGGCAAAGCCGTTTTCCAAGTGGAAAAAAACAGTGAACTGCTTTCCAGCTACAGTACATGTACATGTGCATTTGAATTATTTCCTTGTACAATCTTGTAACAGAAAGTACACCACAGTGGGAATCTGGTGAAAAGAAAGTCACCAGCACACATGCAACCAGTTCTGAATTAAACTTGTTTCCAGTACTCAACTTTTGATCACATGGAGGCCAACAAGTCGCAATCTTCAGTTCTGATTACAAAGTTAGTAGGAAGTAGTAAGCAAGCCATACTTGTATCACTGTACCTGTCCAGAATCCATAACTTGTTTGACCTTTTTACCCAGAGAAGAACCAGATGCAACAACAGCTCTCAACATGTCTCCTGTTGACATAATCAAACAAGGTACGCTTTTTAAGACTTACATTGTACATGTAACTTGCCTTTCATTATTATTATTCTGGTTACACAAGGATGGAAATTTCTATTCCCTGTACCACAAAATAACTCATGCAAGACATGAACAGTTAATCCAATCCCATATTGCTTGCAATTTCAGACATTTAGCTGATTCCACCCTCCCCTCCCCTAACCTCCCATCTTTGACCTCAGATTGGCAAAATCAAATAGAAAATTTTGTTATGACTTATTAAATAATAAATACACTGTAGTGAACATTTTAGTTGTTTAGAGTCTCATTTTAATAAAAACTGCAAATGTGTACTGTGTCAATGCTTCCTGTGCAAACACTTGAGTTTTGAAGTGAAACGAGAATTCAACTGCAGTGGACATGTGATTAACCTCAATACTGCACAAGTCAAACAAAAACTTTTCTGAGGTCAAAAAGATACAGTACGGCCTGGAACTATCGACCCATTGGGACGCGGTCTTGCCTCATCTTTCCCATCATCTTTTCCTTTCAAACGGTAAAACTGAGGTAAAGACGAGCGCGACCGAATTGAACGATTGCTGCGGTAAAAAAAAGATGCTGTAATACCTCGGCAATTAACAGTAGTGAATAATTTCTATTGTGAAGAATAATTTTCACGTTAATTGTTTACATGTAAAACGCGTCAAACATGGCAAGCAGAAGCCTAGTTTTCGCTTGTGAGGAAACCACTAATCCATGTTGAACACGGGTGTGCAACCTCTCAAGCGAAAACCTAAATTATAAACAACCGGGTTTCCTTCCTTTCGAAGGGTTTGGATCAGCCGTTCAGGAAAGTTCTCCATCGATTAGTAAAAGTCATGGTTGATCCGCTCGAATGGCTAGTGTTTATATCTGATCATGACACGATCGAATCGAAAATGAAAGGAACAATAATTATTTTCTTTTGACCGGTGAGGTTATTTCTTGTTTGAAGATGCCCACGTGTGAACAAAATGCCAAGATTCAAGATTTTCCTTGCTGGTTTTTTTGCTTTGTTTTGTTTTTCAACCGAATACTCCAGAATTATCTCACAAAGTTGAGATAAACAACACAGAATATGCAAATTGCTGTTCGGCTTTCAACTGGCTTTTTGAAGAACATGAAACTATGGTAAGTCAAAAACTACTTTCTTGTTTGGCTTTGAACAAGTGCTGTTAGCTAATTTTTACATTGTAACAAATAGGTAAACAATGTTTTCTTCCACGCTGGCAAAAATACTCAAATCATTGCTCTGAACTACAACGTTTTGTATCTGTCTGATTGCCTGTTTTGATTTATTTATTGTGATTTATTATGATTTTGTTACTATTGAACTCTGTATTATTAAACTGTAAATCGCATTATTATTAAACTGTATTAGAGTCAAATTTAATCACATGAATTCATTGTGATGTCCACTGAGAAAAACCTTGGCATCACCAAATGCACCAATATCCATGTACTATTATTCTTAAGAAGAAATAAATGTCTTTGCAGTTGTTAGAGTGTATCACAGAAATGGAAGAAACCATGAGAAAAGCTTACAGTTTGGCCGACTTATTTTGCTTCAGCTGAACAGAGAACAAAAGAAATCACTCATCCTTTGAAAGTTGGTCTAATATTCGATCATACCGTATTCTGGCAATACAGTGTACTTACAAACTCAGTAATTAATTTTGTGAAAAGGTGGTCCAGGTACCAAGAGAAGAAGGAAGGGAAGTGTGAAGCTCACGAAGATCTTCCCCTCGATTTCTTGAAAGTCACTTTTTGTTCAGCTTTTATGATAAAACATTGTCAGATAGTGTAAACAATTTGGGTCGCCAATATTGAAAAAAAAAAAAAAAAAATTGGCTAAGCTGAAGAATACAGAGCCACTGATTTCTATACCACTGAATAATAATTGTGTCCATTATAATGCAGTGTGCCTTGTTCCACAAAAGCCTAAAGTGGACTAAACTGGTCCTGTATTCTATAGTTGCTCCAAAATCATAATTTTATCTTTGCCACATGAGAAAATAACATTTTGATCACAAAGAAGAGAAGTTGACTGACATCAAAGAGTCCACTCCATGATCACAGCCAAATAAATTAGCTGGACATGGACACTAAACATTGATTTGGTAAGCACTAGTATTTTTTCATCCTCTTCCATGAACTGCCCGTGGAGAAAAGAAAATGGACTCTCTGAGGTCAAAGACTAGTCTTAAGTGCTGTACTAGACCAAAGTTGTTACTAATTTAAAGTATTATCACAATGCCAACTTTGTTACCTCCACAAACATATCAGTTTTTAGTGCCATTATCTCCCTATTTGTCTTATAAACATCCAGAATGGTCTCAGTTTAAAGCACAGTTGGAAAGCTCTCCATGCCCCCCTACCTCCCCCCACCACCCCCACCAAATTATGTGTAGCACACAAACTACTCTCTTACATGTATGAAAATAACATGAATAAAACATCAACAACTCGTTCAGGAATAAGTATGAATTACACGAACATGAACTGTAGCATCCAAGACTAAAGTAACTTAGAGGAAATATCGAGTATTTCCCTGTCCGGTCGTTGAATGTCAGGGGTGGGAGGGGAGGGGACATTAAGATTGCTAACTCACCGGTAGCCAAATGGCACACGCAGTACTTCTCTGCTAGTTTTGGTGCCTGTGAATCAAGAACAACAATTTTTAAATAATAAATAAGCATAGGATTAAGATTAAGTAAGTTAAGAAGTCTGTAAAATGTATGAGATGTACAGATTGGTTTCAACTTCATTTAACTATACTGGCATTGCACTGCATCTCGAATTGACCGAGCGATTGAAGCATCAGATTAACTGAGGTTACGTTTACAACCAAAAAAATACGGAACACGGGATAAGGATCGCTTCTCACGTTAGATTTGGTGCTGTTATTATAGTTTTCGAAAATAAGCTTAACAAAAATCAAACCTGTGTCCCTTTCCCCGCGCCGGGTGGACCAAGTAAAATCCCATTTACTCCTGTCTTTTCTGTGCCGGTTTTGTTCGCTTTGTTCACTAATTCTTGCAGTTCAGTCGGATTAGCTTGTCCCCTACCACCCTCTGCTTTGAAAAACGTTGTCGAATCCCCTGGTGGAGCCATTTTCCTGCGAAAAATCCACACACAACAAACCGAGGCCACAAATTTGCGATCACGCGGCAGAAGAGCCACTTCCACGTTACGACATGCGCATTTGGAATACATTGTAAGGGGTAACACGATGCATTGGGGACTGGAGGACTCTGAACTAGGCTTCGATTTTTTATTGCGCAACTAATTGCGCAGCACTCTGAGGTCAGGGGAGCGCATTCTATTGCTTTTGCCAGGCTCTCAGACATTTGGGGCGAGCGAAGAGTGAAAAACGAAATAACGAGCGCTCGTTCTCGCGCACTCGCCCATGTTTTTGTGCAAATTGGAAGAGCCGAGAAGGAACTGGGCCTCGTAGAGTGAAGAGTGCCAGAGTTAGTAGGGTGGGGTGGGGTGTGAGGTGGGACGGGTGGGACGGCCTAACGCCCAGGATAAATTTTCGATCCGGGCTGAGATTCGCAATGTAATCAGCCCGGGGTGGGGGGGGGGGGGGGGGGAAGTTGATATGTGTGTGGGGGTAGGGTGAAATTTCAACCAGGGATAAAATTCGCCTTATAATCAGGCCCTAAATAGCGCTAGCTTAAAGTGTATATGAAGCGAAATTTTTCATTAGCTTGTTCGAACGAGTTTTCAAAATGATGAAGAACGGTATTTATTTTATTGTGATAGCACTCTTGGTTGCCGAGTTATTCAAGATTTTGATTTATGCAAATTAGAGGATTTGTGACGTCACAAGGTGGACACAAAATGAAGTAAAATCACAAAATATGGAATATGTGTGCAAATACTGAGTCTACAGGGTTGAAATTTTGCAGGGTTGATGTGCTTCCAGAACTACACATTATGATAGTGGTAATGATGTCACCATGGGAACATACTTGTTACCAGACCTCTACCTTCCCAAATGAGAAATGCCTTATTTATTGCTCCAGAGTCTAACACACTTTCTTATACTTGTGCTGTGTAATGTCCATGTTTGCTCGCACCCACTGAATAAACATCAAGAGCAAATAGCACTTCTTGGGGAGAGAAACTCTGATTTTATCCTTTGGAAAGGCAGAAGTCTGGTTACGAGTATGTTGCTATGGTGACATCATCACCACTATCACAATGTGTAGTTCTGGCAGCGCATCAACCCTGCAAAATTTCAACCCTGTAGACTTAGTATTTGTACAGATATTCCATATTTTGTGTTCTTACTTCATTGTGTACCCACCTTGTGTCGTCACAAGTACTCTAATTTGCATAAAACAAAATCTTGAATAACTCGGCAACCAAGAGTGCTATCGCAATAAAATAAACGCCGTTCTTCATCATTTTGAAAGCTCGTTCGAACAAGCTAATGAAAAATTTCGCTTCATATGCACTTTAATGACCCAGTCGTAGGTCATAACCTCTTTAGTGATGATGTCATAGGGGCATATATAGTTTGTAATTTCAAGTCCTTTTGAAAGTTATTGGCTTCTAAGGGCCCAAAAATGTAAAGACTAGACTTTGAAACGTTTGTGAAAACAGGTGTTTTTCTTAGGAAAGCCCTTCTGTAAAACCTGAGGAAACCTCTGTAAATCTGGGGGAACTCACTGGCTGCGGTGAGGCCGGGATCCTGCCGGGATCTATTAAGGCAAGCGAATATCTTCGAGACAGCAACTTCAATCAGAGCTTGGTTCCAACGTAGCGTTTAATACCAAGACTACATCAAGAGCATAGCCCGAACATAACCAAAGATATCCAGAACGTAGTCAGGACGTCCAGGATGCAACCAGAGAAATAACTACAATACACTTCTATCTGTGCGAAAACTACAATCTTCGGTGATGAAGTAATGTGAATAAGAAATTTTAACTAACCACTATCTGATACAGTTGTAAAAAAACGATTGGATAAAACGGAATTTTCCGTTAACAACATAAATTACCTTCAAAAGTTACACAGGTGGATAACAGTTTCTATCAGGTTGAGTTACAGCTTGAGTGCTTATTAGTTGTGACCTCAACAGAACAATTGACGCTTCAATGAGCAACAACAACTTGTGTTTAAGGATTATTGAACTTAAAACTAAAGGCTAAATATTTCCTACGTCGGTTTTTATATTTTTAACAGCGAAAGCAAAATAAACCAAATGACGGTAAATCCTCTCATCACATGTTCGACCTAGTTAGTTAATTCCGCTTCTGTCACATCACAATACAGTACACAGAGTTAATGTCCTCCGTGTACCACTTCCTGAAATTCACGGATATTTCGAGTCTTTTTGAAACAGTCGTCACAGTCCGTGTATGCTCTTTAAATAAATACATACGTAATGAGAGTAAGTGTCCTGCGCGACTTTAATCTGCGAGATATGTGCGCGAGAGCCTGGTACGGAATTGTGATAATTATCATGATAATTACAATAATAACGACAACGATAATGTTGGTGAAGGTGCTATTGATGGTGAAAATGACGTTAATAACAGTAAATGAACTTGAGTAGAGTTAACAACCGTAATTGTTATCTATGTAATGCTTAAAACAAGGAAGTACCAACATGGTGCGAGAGTGGAGATACCTAGCAACGCGTTTTATGAGAAGCGGCAAACGTGTTTAACCGGCCGCCTTTGCCGTGAAAAACAATTTTCCTTCAGAAACGTCACATAAGGTCAAACATACTTTTCAACTTCTTGTGCCAGACTCAAAATACGTTAAAAACATTGAGTACACACACCGAAGGCTCTGTAAGTTTTAATATTTCATATCACTACTCCAAGCCTTTCTTAAAAATAGCAACAATGCTTTGCTATTCCTTGTTACCATTCAGAAGAGGTTGTATCGTGAATGGACGCCGGTCCCAATGGACCCACAGCCAAACGCCATTTCGACATTTGCCTTGATAAGCTATAGCGGGTGGGCAGTTTTTGTAACTACGTGTTATCGACCACCAATGGACTTGCAAACACTTCTTTACTTCTACCGTGTAGCTATCCCATTCCTAACTTCGTCGAGGTGTCCATTCTGATTAAGTACGTGACGCGACGTTACAAAACAGTTTCAACCTTGATCGTTTCTTGTTCCCCAGTCTGGGTATAAGTCTGGGTACTAGTCTGAGTATGGCTTAGCTCGTGTCCAGTCTCATCGCCGCCAAGTTTCTGATTTTGTTTGCTGACAGATTTTGAGTTGCACTCATGCACGCGGTTAGCAGAGCTGACGTGAGAAACTCTTTCAAACCTCCACTTCAGGAGCTTGTGGTGTATCTCTGCTCGAACATCACTGTTCCTCACAACATGCAAGAGAAATATTAGCATACCCTGCAAAAGAAAAAATCAGTATTGAAATTAATTGTTATTTCAATATACAACTAGAAACAAGCTAGAATACGTTTCCTACAATACCAGTACAGACTACTACCAACGTCTCGCCCTGGAAAGCTGGTTACTATCTTACAACAAAAATATCTCAAGCCCTGAATCTTACAAACGACGTATGACATCAACTACAGACAAACAATACACAAAACGGCTAATTTTACTAACAATACTGGCATACGGACGTTTGACTGACTAAAGATGGATCGAAACTCACCAATGACTGCTACAGTCTTATCGGCCAATAACATCAAACCTTACGGCTGACAGACAACCAATGACATAAAGACTTCGTTTAGGCATCAAGTTAATAACATTATGCCATCTACTGCAGTTGTCGAGACATCGGTTATTTTCATTTCAAAAGTTGTTCTCGGGACAGTCGTGCTTTCGCAAGTGATGATTTGTCTCCTGTGGTCAAACCATTGACGGCAATCGTACTTTATTGAGCTAACACAGTCATGTCGTACTGAATTAAGCAACAACTAGCAGAGAAAGTTAGCCAAAGATTAGGTGGCTTTAACTGAGTTCTAGTTTGGCGTTTGTTCGGAGTTATTTTCGGTTTGTTTCCCTCTTTGTCTGCTTACTTAATATAATACAGAATCCAATGAAGCAATAAACATACCTGTGAGGAGTTAAGAATGGTAAATATGTACTGGAATACCAATCCCGCGTCCGTGACGACTAACAAGCCAAACACCAGGTTAATCCCAACAGAGGAGAGAGGATGATGCATGCTTTGAAACTTTTCCTGAACAAAACAAAACATTACGAAAAGTTTCAGAGAAGCACTCGTCCGATTTCAAAAGGTTTCAAAGGTTTCTTTATTTCCACACAGCAATACAAATTACTGATAAACTTTATACAGAAATGTAGTCTGTGACAATAAGGCTATAAGCACGCAACAGCCCGCCAAATATTTCTTATGCATATGTAAACAAATTTACTACTACCCAAAAACTAAAGGACTGTCACCGGAATAACTAACAGGAAAATGTACAAGCGTTATGGCCGAGGCAGTTGTGACTTCAGGCAGGTACTGTTAACTCAAAGTCAATTACTCTTTAATTGAAAACATTTATGCTGAGTATAACTAGGTTATTTTGAAATACTAGGAGCAAAAGGAAAAATAAATCTGATTTAGCAGTTGAGGTATTTTAATGAGTGACCCAACTATGATCCGCCCGTCATTAACTGATTGCTTCATATAATTTATTCAAGATTGATGAAAACTAATCTATGGCGATATAACAAAAGTAAGCAGATAAAAGTTTTGCCACCTTCCTTTCACCGGTAAAACTTACTTAAAGGACTTCAGTGTTGATGGGTTAGGCTCTTGCAAGTTTCTGATTTCTCGTAGTACTGCCAAGAGTATTATAATGTTGATCTGAAAATAATTATTTCGTGTATGTAATCAAATGGTAAGGTTGCACTTGCGACTTACATCCAAGAAGCCGATAACTAAGATGAGTCAGTCACGCAGTCAGTGGATCAATGTCTTCGGCAGTCATTCATTTAGTAAGTCAGTCGGTCGGTCGGTCGGTGAGGCTGGTCAATAGTCAGTTCGTCTGTCCGTCAGTCAGTCAGTCAGTCGATCGGTCGGTCGGTTCGTCGGTCAGTCAGTCAGTAGCTTTGTCAATATATCCGTCCGTCAGTAACTTAAAGTCATCATAGAGTCGCCAGCGTAATTTACATCTAGAAAGAAAAGCAAAAAACAAACAACAACAACAATAGCCATTTCATGATTTGCGGAAGCAAATGTTTGACAAATTCACTTACAGCTGTTACGAGCAGGACTGGGGCAATAAATGACCAGCTTAAGTTTTTAGAGAATGACAGCCAACAGCTATAAGAACAATAAAAATATCATACAATCGAAGGAAGCCTCAAACTATATCAATACTTGAAAGAACTAAAAGAAAAACGGGATAAATAGCAATGATATAAATAACGTCTTACAAATTTTGGTTGGCATAGGATTGTACCACCCCTCTTTCAGTTGCACTAATCACAAGAGAAATAACCACTGGTATGATAGGAAAACCTGCCAAAAGTTAAAGAAGATAGAAAATAATTTAAATATAACGCCTTTACATTGGCCATTTAATGGTTTGTTGGCTTCAAATTCTGATTGGTTTATTTCTGCATAGCTTGTTACTTGAGAAAGTGGGGCATAAATAAAGAAACCTAAGCGTGCCTAATGTGTCCTTAACATCATACTAGCTGCAGACCCTTGAAAGGCAGCGTTTGGGTTCATCGCACGTTGTTATCATAGGACAAAATGAAAGACTTTCTATTTACTACAAAACTCCTCCTCAATTGATGAAATATTACATCGAAGATACGAAGAAACACTTTGAAGACTTACCCCATGCAAATAAATAAAGGTATCTCATGTTAACTGTGCTGAAAACTTCAACGATCATGACGTAGAGATACACTCCTTCCAACAACATCCAACCAAACGACGCCAAGAAGAAGTAATGAAGCAATACGGCCACTAGTACGCATGCGGGCTACAAAGAAACATCGAAAAGAGACAGGAAACTAGAGCAGTTTTCGTTGACTCAAAACCAAAGTAATTTCACAATACACTTAGACAGGGACATGAACCAATTAAAATTCGAGACAAAAACATGCAGCTGGTATCAAGTGCAGTAATATTTCAAATATATGTAAGAACAAGTCATGACTGGATTTGTTTTTGCTTCTCAATGGTTGAAAAAGTGGCAGAGTTTTGCCAACCAATCAGTGATGGAAGAGCACAACAAACGCTAGTTACTATCAACAATCAACTGAAATCCACGTCACTGATTTAAAACATTGACAATTAGAAATTAGAGTTCATTTCCTGCATAGCAATCAAACATTTGAGCCACAGCTTTAGCGTATATTCATAAAGGGCTAACCTTATTGTTCGTTGCATTGATTCCTGAGAGAAAAATCAGCTGAGCGAGGAATAGTGCTGAAGCAAGATTAATTCGAATCTGAATTCCTTTGGCTTTCAGTTTCCTGTACGAGAATGAAACGAACCAAAAGGATTTTGATTATGCAACAGCATATATATATATGGGGGAGCAGGGATGGCGCAGTGGTGAGAGCACTCACTTTCCACCAATGTGGCCCTGGTTCGATTCCCGGACTCGGCGTCATAAGTGGGTTGAGTTTGTTGTTGGTTCTCTTCTCTGCTCCGAGAGGTTTTTCTCCGGGTTCTCCGGTTTTCCCCTCTCCACAAAAACCAACATTTCCAAATTCCAATTTCATCTGCTTGTAAAGCGCATTTGATCATATACACATAGAAAATGCGATATATAAGTTCTAAATTATTATTATTATCATTATCATTATCATTATCATTATCATTATCATTATTATTATTATTATTATTATTATTATTATGTCTTTATCCCACTTACCGCTAAAGGAATTACCTAGTGTACATACAGGATCATACAGCTGCTCGCCATACCGTCTATTTTGTTGCATTTAATCAGGAGTCCAAATTTAATCGAAATGGAACGTAAGTAGTTCTTAACGTACAAAGAACTTGAACACACTTAGGCCATGGCTCAAGACAATTAAAAAGAGACCCATTTATAAAAGGTCTTGGTAGCATGAGGCAAGATGAAGTTAAGAAAACACACAGCAAACTTTTGTAATTGCTATTATAGATTCAGACAGTTACTTAAAATTCAACCTTCAACACTTTGTGTTATCATTCTCATGATGTCGGTTGTTATTTTTACCCTAAAAGGTCAGGATCAAATAGAGTGGTGTGTTGCTTAAGGACCGCTCTTCTGGATTTCCGGAAAGCTTTAGACATGATGAATCACCACACCCTGGTTGTCCGTTGAAATTGTGCAATCTTGGCGTAAAGCCTTCTGCAGTTAACTGGATAATAGATTTCTCGAGAGACAGGCAACAGAGGGTGGAACTTAATGGCTCATTTCAGATTGGCTCAGTGTCCCTGCTGGAGTTCCTCAAGGGATCCGTTTTGGTCCTTGGTTGTTCCTTGTGATGATTAACGACCTTAAACTACCCAAGGGGTCGTTTCGTATCTGGAAATTTGCAGATGACACTACAATTTCTGAAGTGGTCTCTCCATCCCAGCAAAGCTCACTTCAGCAAGTTGTAGACCACGTTTAGACTTAAATAAAGTGATTATTATTATTATTATTATTATTATTATTATTATTATTATTATTATTATTGCTAAGTTGTCCCAGGAGAATCATCTGCAACTCAATCTCACCAAATGCAGGAAGAAAAAAAAAGCATATCGAATTACTACCACTTGCTTATGGTGTGTTGGCACTGTGAATGGTGTGCAAAGTTGACCGCCGACTGGTTAGCTTAGATCGTAAAGCATCGGACTACCGTGCGGGAGGTCGAGGGTTCAAACCGAGGTCGGACCAGCACTCAGAGTCTTTAAAATAATTGAGGAGAAAGTGCTGCCTTTGTAGTGACACTGATCTAGAAACGGTTAGACTTACTGGTCTTCTCGGAGAAGGACAATAAACCGTAGGCCCCGTCTCACAGTAGACGTAATAGAACCACTTGGGACGTAACAAAACTGTGGTAGTAACCACTCCTAGTGTCTGCCCTAAGGGGGAATGATGTCAATTGGGACGTGTGCCCCGTTTCACTCTCTCGTAACTGTGGTTGATTCCGCAGCGACAAAATCATTAGTTTAGATTAGATAACTGATGTTAACTTAGCGTGTTAGCTTCATTGAGTTCATTTTTGACTTCGTTTTAATGAACGCATCAATAATTTGTGTATCCGATCTTGTCCAGTTGTTCGCGCTTAATAGGAAATGATGGTCGCATCACTAGTAACCGCGTGAAAACAGAATGAAATAGACTCAAACAAGACACGCATCTTTCAGAGGAAAAGTACTCACATGAACACAACGTGAATAAAAACGACCAGGACCTCTCCCATGAGGGACAAAGCGCATCCTATGTACGTTATAATCGATAACGAAACTTCGTGTTCCCTGGCATTCTGATGAAAAAAAAAAAGCATCAAACTAATGTCACAGTAAGTGTACATTTAGCAATTCTAGTGTCCTGAGAACGCGCGCTCGATATTAATTGATGCTTAGCCGACAAGACCGTAAGCCGAGATGGCTATGCTTAGGGATATTCCCCAAGACTGTTATTCAGCACGTTGCAACAAATATGGTTAAAGTGCTCCCAATATTCGTCGTGCTTACTCAACAGATGTCCTGTGATATATGTAATTTAGTATCTCGTGGAGGAAAATGACAGATTTTCGCTCTCTTCTGCAATAAACTCAGCAAACTGTGCTTTGTTATCAACGTGTTCAATAATAAAACGTATTCGACCAGATTCCTACCTTCAAAGGAGTAAACTGCATTAAAACAGCAAAGTTTGTCAGGTGATTACAACTGCACACTGTAGCCTCAAGCGATGACTCGTCCAATACGGAACAACCTTCACTCGACCATGAACCGTTCGATGCCCTAAGGGGGCAAACATATTACATGAAGGATTTATCCTAGAACTGCGGCACTGCAGAATTTTTCGTAGATAAGAATACATTTGTACGTAAATGTATACCAACGCTGTAATCACTGGAGTACGAACCTCCCCATGGAGGGTATATCGTCCCATACATAGTTAAACAGTTTTAAAAAGTAGCTTTCTCGAATATGACCATACTTAATGAGCGTTTTTGCAGTTGTATCCGCACTACACAAAGTCCTGAAAAAAAATTATGCTTAAATTTCAGTCTACCATTGGAGCAACTTATAAACAATGATATTAATTTTAATACCAACGAAACCGTATATCATTAATTATGAAGGCCCTGGCAAACGAGGAAACATTGTTGCGGACACAACTGTTTCCCTGTTTCTCGCGCGCAAAACATTTGTTGCGGACACAAAATTTGTGTCCGCAACGAATGTTTCCTAGTTTGCGCAGTGTGGAAAGACAACATTTGAGTTGTGTTCCGCTCGTATACTCACCCAAGAAACATCATAAGCAACAATGTGTCCGCAACGATGTGTCCTCTTTCACCAGGGCCTTGAGCCCTTGTTGGATTGGGTTCAAACATCATTGGTTCATTTTACTGTTGGGTGTCAAAAATAACCGAGCAGGAGGGTCGATACCAAGCACGTAATTACTTTTGAAACATATATTTAGTAAGTGTTCAGTGTTCATCAGATCACACAAGCAGTGCCCCTTTTCTATTTATGACAGGACTGGTGGAGATTACAAAAGTTAGTCTAATTCTGATGTCCTTGATCTCTTTTCTTCCAGTGGTAAGAGTTTGTCTGAGGAAGGACGTGAAACGCGACAAAGGCCTTATTAATCGTTAGACGTTTCTCAACCAACAGCAACCAAACAAAGAAACAAACAATCAAGCAAATGAATAAGCTATGACTGAAACCAACTGATCTTAAGATATCGATGAATTCGCTTACCAAACGTCCTCCTTCCAAAAGACACATTTTCTTTGAACTTTTCCTTCGGAGATCTTAATAAAGAAAATTCTGCTTAAAAACCAAACAGCTCTTTGATATCATAACCATAACAGCTCATACAAGTTCATTGGCCTAACTCTACATTCGTTCCTAAAAAGATAAGTAAATTGGAATGCTCTAGTAATACGAGTGTTACACGTTTTCTAGGGTGAAATTGGCATGCATAATCACAAGTAACAGCATCTCACCTTGCGATGGCTAAAAGTAATGTTCACCAGATTTGGAAACGTTCGATTGTAACGGGGACGTAGTTCCACTCCAATAACATTAGAACTCAGTGTAAAGCTGTAAAGTGAAATGAAAATGCACATGTTATGGCTAGCTACTGTCACTATGCTGTGATATTGAGAACAAACGTTTTTATGGTACCATCAGCGCAGCGGTGAGGTCGTTACAGCGAGGTGTAATCGTGTCCGCGGTGATATAAATCATCATTGTGGTTTATTTTATCTATCTTGATTGTTACGGAGAGAGTACCGCTGGGCTAACATACTTTGCTCAGACAAGACTTTGCTTTGAGAAGAGACGACTTGCACACCACTAGACTGCTGCCTGTAGATTTCATTGAAGATAGTTTGGGAGCACTGGCAGCGTTTTACTGGCATTATACGCTTTTGGTTAAAGAGTAGAACTATCCATTTCGACAAGCTGATCTTAACACCAGTTTGATCGGCACTGGACCAACCTTGAAAACGAGATGTCTTACTTGTCATGCTGACTCCAACTTGAATCTCGTTCCCTTCGCCGGTGCAGTGTAACCACAACAACTCGCCCTGGCAAAAAATAGCCGGGCTTCATTTCAGTGAAGGTTAACAGCTGATGCCCTAAGTCTTAGCACTAGGCGACATACTAAATCAACTAACATCTAGCCTTCGCAGCTGGACACAAACAAAGATGCTAACGAAACTAACAGAACAAACACTGAAACAAATCTGTAAACAAAGACGCGAAAGATAATAGAGGTGACAATATGACTGGGCTAGTTTGCTAGGTAACCTAGCTAGACGATTTTGCCGCACAAGCTTTATACAGATAAGGCGTTTTCCATTCGCCAAAAAATTCCGGAAATTTCGATGGGAAATGATCATCGGTGAAGAACGCGTCCCATTTGACAAACGTTCCATTCATTCCCAGGCTCGACACTTTCGCACTAAACTTCCAAATGGCAACAAAGATGTCTTAAATGAAACTGTAGAGTTGTCTATGTCAGAAGGTCTTTTAAATTCAGAAGACGACGATGCCACTCCTATCCTCGCAGCGGTTGCAACTTATATGAGGCGCGATCATCGCCGAAACGAAGGGGTTTTCAAAAATATATTGCCACGATATTTCATCGATGAATATTTGTTACAAGCCACTTCAGGGCGACTCAAGGGACCCTTGAAGCTCAGTGCAGGGAAATGAAGCCACTGGAAGATTCCTCAGCGATACTCTTATTGGTTGTATGGCAAGGTCACACTTAAAACGCCTACTGTGAAAGGAGAATAACGAAAGACATTGTTTAATTTTAGATGCAAAGTACTACGCGGAAACAATCGGAATAAGCTTACTCAAAGTACCCTCGGGCAAAATTTAATGTTTTTTTCAATAAATTCTGCTTACCATTGGCATACATCACACAATTGTGATTCATTAACGTATGAAGATCGGGTGCTAGTCGATGACACACGGGGCATTCGTTTAAACTATTCGAGGTGACCGAAGGAGCCGCCATCTTACCAAAGATATGGCCGTAAATGGCCGTGAAAGACGTGGAACTGGTGAAACCTTGTGAAACTCGTAAATGGAACACGCATTTTCCGTCGGAAAGTTTCCAACGGAAAAAGAGGACTACCTTTTCAGAAGTTTCGTTTATTTGGGAAATTTTCCATTGGAACGAACCAAAAACATGTGTTCCATTTACATCCAACCCGATATTTCCGGAATCTCTTGGTAAATGGAAAACGCCCATAGTGAAAATTTTACCAAACTTTGGGTAATTCTCGATAGAGTTTATATCTAATAATGATAATAATAATAATAATAGTAATGATAACAATAATAATAACAAAAACAATAATTTATTTACTTAGCTTAGCGCCTTTTAACATTGAAATGATCAAAAGCGCTTTACATGACTTTAAAATATATATATAAAACTACAATAACTATAACGAATTATGAGAAATATCATAAAATCTAATACAAAAAATACACAATTGACCAACCCCCCCCCCCCCAAGAAAAAATATGTAAGACTACATAAAACTCTATCTCAAACAGTGGCTCTTCTTTCCTTTTCTTTGTTTTCTGTTTCTTGTATCCTTTCAAGCCCGTCGTCGTTACTTTTTGATCACTTGCCGAGCTAACTTTATAATAAAATAAAAAAGACAAGACGACTTTCTCCCAGTGCTTGGATCTTAATCGGTCTTTAAAGAAATTTGTTCAGTTTTAAATCAAGGAATTAAGATGAGAAAACTAACGAAAGGATGTTATAAATTCGGTTTTACTTGCAGAGTAATTGCTCGTTGGGGTTGTCACTTGGCTTGTCCGGATATCGTTCTAAAATACGTTCTTTTATCTTCTCATACTGTGCTCTTGCTCCTTCCAAACTAAGACCCTCGTATTCAAATTTAGACTTCCACGAAAAATCTTCCTTGGCCGCCATGTTGACAATGCGGGAAAATACCCCTCCGTTAGCTTGTGGGAACGACTTCTTTCAATTATGGACCATTTCTATCCATCCCAGTTAGGCAGGAGTGTTTGTCATGTTTCATGTTTTCACACGAAAAGTGGTTCGGAATAGCCGGTAGACAAGCTAAACGATGAAACATTTTCATCCATTTCTCGTTACGTTGAAATGTTTGATCGTTTACAATAGCCAACCCAACCACAGGCAGCCCAGACATACTGTATGTGTAATTACAAGCTTAATGTTCTGCATATAGTCAAAATATTGATGTAAAAGTTCAAAAATAAATATTGTTTCAATTTAATATCACTATGAAAGCTTCCTTGAGTGTCCTGGCCGGTTTAAATAGTGATTTTTCGCTTTTTGTTACAACTATCAAGCAAATTTAGAACGATAACTATCTTATGCTGAAGTCTAATCTTATCGTTCTAAATTTGCTTGATAGTTGTGAACTCTGTAACGGTTACAAACCAGCTGCAGCCCTAGTGTGACACTTGATTCGCGACAAAATGTACCTTTCCCTCCGGTGGAGGGTCGTGTTGTCAGCGCGTGACTTAATTCAAATGGACCAATCAGAAACCAGCTACTTGACCTTGCGTTAACGGCCGTTGTCGCGAGGTCGGTCACAAGCATATCAGGAAAGCCGAAGAGGCGAACTTCAAGCCAAAATTTTCGTTCTTCACGAGTCTTTTGACCGCCGAAGCACACGTAGATGGAGTGAAGTTTATTGGGCTTTATGGAACTGTTGGTTTTATTGCGATTCGGGACTTTTCCTTTCGAGGAGAGAGCGATTTGTGGAGTGACGTCTGGCCAGCGATTGATGCGATTGATGCGATCGATGGAGTGGTCTGCCTTCTACTTCTTTTAGAAGGAGAGACAACGATTTCGGAAAACTTCACTAAACGGCGTCAGAATGGCTTCAAAATCGGCACAAGAGACAAGTACGCGACATATTTGAGGTAGGAAAACTTTATTTCTGATGAGATAGTTATTTACACATATTTTTTACAAACCGGCGACTTTCCCATACAATTCTCTATATAAACAAGCTGATGCAGAGTCGAATTTTGAGCTTGGGAAGCCTGTGGGCAGGCTAGACCAAAACCGACCATCTCCACGCGAAGCTCCATAAATTCTCTAATAATCGTCGGATTCGCTCCAAATTGCGATCAGCTGAACGGCGGTTAATGTGACTTCCTGTATATTGCTACCTGGCTTTCAAAACCCATCGCAAGTGCACGAGCATCGCTCATTTTTCAGCATTTACCTGACCTTTTCCCTTCGTCAGGCACTGCATTATCGACGGTTTTACTACGCGATTTGAGTATCCAAGCTTAGCGACCGCGTCCCTTCGACAAAATGCACTAGCCGAGGGAGGGACCAATAGATTGGTCGAGTGCCAATAGTATCGTCCCTCCCTCGGCTAGTGCCATTTTGTTGAAGAGACGCGGTCGCTAAGCTTGGATATTCAAATCGCGTAGTAAAACCGTCGATAATGCAGTGCCTGACGAAGGGAAAAGGTCAGGTAAATGCTGAAAAATGAGCGATGCTCGTGCACTTGCGATGGGTTTTGAAAGCCAGGTAGCAATATACAGGAAGTCACATTAACCGCCGTTCAGCTGATCGCAATTTGGAGCGAATCCGACGATTATTAGAGAATTTATGGAGCTTCGCGTGGAGATGGTCGGTTTTGGTCTACCTGCCTTCAATTCTTCTTTAGTGGAAGATCCGTCTGGTAACAAAAAGCGAAAAATCGCTATTTAAACCGGCCAGGACACTCAAGGAAGCTTTCAGCTAAAGGCAAGTGAGCTTTTCTTTAGAGTATTTCGAATTCTTAGACACTTTTTGAACCGTGAATATAGGTGTAAGAATAATGGCTCCCAAGCGGTTATGATAGCAGGCGAACAGGCCAGAGGCACCGCAAAATAGACCAGTTATTGAGTAACACAGCAAACACATAGTGATATTAAATTGAAACAATATTTATTTTGAACTTTTACATCAATATTTTGACTATATGCAGAACATTAAGCTTGTAATTACACATACAGCATGTCTGGGCTGCCTGTGACCCAACCAACAAAGCGCACACAGCCGGTAAAAAAAAATAATAATAAAAAGAAGAACGAATTAAAAAAAATATAATAAATAAATAAATAAATAAATAAATAAATAAATAAATAAATTGCCCCACTCTTGAGGTTGTACTTCTCTAAAACGAAATGTTCAGCTTCATTTACATCAACAATACCCTAAAACCCATTCAAAGCCCATTTTATCCCACAACTTATAAAAAGCCTCGCACGTATTCTACCGGAGCAAACTACCCTAGCGCGGTACACGATCAAATGCCTGGGGCCTGTTGACTTGCAGGGAGGCTAGTGCTACAGTTTCGAATTAGTTGTCTTATTAATGATAAAAGCATACACTTACCTGTGTCATTAAACACACTAGATGCCAGTTCGACTTCATCACCAGAGTCAAAAGCAAATGCCACAGGCTCAGGGAATCCCTGTGGTACTTTCCTTACCTTTACACCTTAAAAACAGTAAAGGGTCAAGTCAGCTGGGAAATGATTTGGATCCAGGAAAAGAACAAAGAGCTAGAATGTCAGTGTGTAGATATCGCAGTATGGACAAAGTGTTCCAAAATTGCAAGTCGGTGGGGCAGGAGGTTTTGTCATAAATAAAAATCTCACTTTGAGGAATGTGGTAAGCGGCACTTTCATTCCCAGGGAAGGGTTTCTCTTCCTCGATCCCGTAATCCTCTCCGGAATGAAGAATTGGAGGGCAATAGATTTACTGTCATTACCACTGGTTTAGAGCTGATTCTATTAGTAATAATGCATCAAGTCACACATGAGATGAAGCCTTTGTTATCAACATGAAAGGACGCTCGTTTCGGAATTTTGAACATAGTGAACTCCAGTTCTGTGAGACGGGAGCGAGATTGTGTAAACAGCGAGATATGGCCAAGGTGTAACACATTTGAACTACAAGGGTGGCGAGAGAAGACATGAGGAAAATGTTAACACCACGATTATGCGGACTTATGTCGCTGTGACACTGTGTATATATGGAGTGTTCTACCACCTCTCCTGTTCTATTGTTTGCTACTGACGCCTGCGTCATCCTTTCATATCAAAATTACATCATAGATTTCAAACACGTACTTAGCTCTGGTTTAATTTCCTTAAAGTATGTTATTTTCCCTGGTCTGCAGTACTTCTCGCAGCATTCGAAACTGTTTTTCTCAATTTTGCAGTTACCGACTGAAATCCCGCTCGCTGTTTTGCAGGGCCAAGCGTAACGCAAACTCTGTGAATGAAATCAGCCAATCAACAATTCATTTATATCATGTTCTCCAGCGTTATGATCAACACTTGAATGTGACTCGCATTGAATACGCAAGCACGTGAACATATAGTCACTGGTAATTGTGATCGCATACGTTATAGCTGTGTTCCTGAGATCTAGTTCAACTGCAAAACCTGTACAGGTTGAACCAGTAAGAGTCTAAAGGGCTCACTTAACACTTTTTTGTTAGACTTATAGCAATAAAAATAGAAACAAAAACGTATCAGTTTGGTCATCCGCATGAGGGACCATCTGAATTCATGAAAACTGAGAAAATATAAATCTTTGCCTTTCGTTGGAAGCAGATAAACTAATCATGATTATTAGGGTAGTTGTCATTGAGCCTTCTTTCTTATCTTGAGGGAAGAGCTAGGATCATAGAAATGAGGCCAAAGTTGGTTCCGGTGTTATTCTATATTAAGACTGAGATAATTTCAACCTACTGCGTCTTTTTGTGACGTTATTCAATAGCTAAACCGAGTAATTAATGCGAATCGGTCGCTTAAAAAAGCACGGGATCTCTTCCGGAAAGGTATGCGTCTCTACAGGGACTGGTCGGCTGCGTTTGATGTCGCTTCTTCCACTTCTTAGAGAAAGAGGCTCACTTTCGGTGGCCCTTGCTGTTGAATTTTACTCCCTCTATTCGCTTATTTCTGGGTATGTTACCATGGAGACTGTGCATTGTAATAAGTGAGGAAAACAGCTGACGTATTTACCTTCCACTGTGAGTTATTCGTATTAACGTACAAACAGTTAGAAAGCTGTGAAGAAAAAAGAGATACAATTAATTAAAATGTACTTTGTACTGAGTGATGTATGGCTGGTTTTTGTGAAAATAAAATTGCCAGCCTCATGTCTATTCGCTTTATCAGCCGCAACAATAGGTGCCGAGTATGCTGCATAAAAAAACTTATCAGATCAAGGAGGGCCTGGACCCAAACATATCACACAATAAAGAAATGTTAAGGACACCATTGCTAGTATGCCAAATAGAAAACACGAATAATGATAATATTAACATGCTCCTCCCCTGTATGGTAGGGATTTTAATTACCTTGTATTCTCTGCATTCATCAGAATAATTTGATCCGGCTGTAAAAACACAAAACAAAACAAAACACATGAACCAGCATTTTCGATTCCAGTCAGGTATGCGTTTTAGAGCAAGATGACGCTAATAGTGACTACCAGATTCAAACAAGACAAGAGAAAAACAGAAATGGCCACAAAAACAAAAACAGTAACAACAAATTAAATCAAAATAAAGCAACAGTAACAACAGTAGCAATAATAAACCCAACCACAGCAGCACCAACAACTATGGTAAAATATACTGTGATTTGCACTTCCCCCAGGGAATAGATTTTTAGTTCAAGTATTGAACTCTTCGCGTCTCCTTTAATCGTTTTGGCGCCAAATTATATACGCGGACGATCTGGGACTATTTAGCTCCCTCTGTATAAATAGGGCGTAACTTGTTAAAACGCTCGCCTTTCCAACAGTGAGACAGACATAAATCGTCGTGAGGAGTGTTTCAGTGTGTGGAATACCCCACAGAATTGTAAGTGTCATTTGTAACCCGTTTAAATTAGGATTTCAGTATGTTTCTGGTATTTTCTTGCAGTTTGACTGTGTGGCTGTTACAACTCAGTACAAGAATAAAACCGCTATCCGTACATCTGACGGTGACCTTGGAATTAAAGTAGCGCTTCAAACCGCAAATGCGAAACATACTGAAAGTTTTGTTTCTTCCCTCGTACCTTGTCCAGTTTCGTTATACGTGGTTAAGACTCCTTTTAAGCTGTTACAATCCCTTGATTTCAGTTTCATTGAAGATGTGCTTATAGCGTAACAGCTATCGTTCTGTGTATTGTCAAGAAGTTCTACAGGATCTATTGATGTAGGTGACCCATGACCCTGACCCCATTGGTACTGTCCGTCACTGTTTCGCATGAGAGCTGTCCAATATTCTCTGTTGTTACCATTGGAAATCAGTTCGATTTGGGCATCGCAGAGTTCGTCAACGTTGCTTATTCTCGCCAAGGGGGACTCGGGATTTGCATACTCCTGTGCAGCTGCAGTCCAGTTGAAATATCCACCAATCGCTTCGTACTTCAAACTGTAAGTATCTAATTCAAAAATACAAAAAGTGAAAGCAACATCAAATTACTGGTTTATTTAGCCAGCGAGCACAATCTATTGAGCCTTAATACCGTCCAATGCAATACAACTTTAGAGCCATTATCGGTCCAAATTTGTATAAAACTACTTTACTTGTGAAGTGAATCCATAATAAGTGTCGGCCACCCGACTTGAAAAACGTCGGGTCGCTCAAGTAATTTTCAAGTTTTCTCCCCCGTGTAGCAAAATCCATTATAAACTCATTATGTTTTGCTATGCTCTGAACAATTTATCTGAGTCCTCTCTTTTGGAGATCTAACACCATTTGGTGCATCAAAATCTCTTACCTTAGTTTTGATTTAACCCGAATTTTGACCCAGGGGATACAAATAGCCATTATATGGCCCATGTAAGCCACAAATTGACCGCCCAGACATTACGGTTAATTAATCCAGTTAGTATGCACCCAAACAACATGTAATGCAGATTATCTTGCACAGGGAATAACCTAAAAGTTGGACTTGCTCAAAATTCTATTCTTATCTGTAAGATAAACCTTTAGTGTAGGAATAATTGCCTGATCGTGGTATTTTTGTACAATGATCATGATATCTGAGCATATTACAAAAATACCGCGATCAAGGCAATTGTTCTTACACTATGTCTCGGGAGTTGTATTATTCTTATTATTGTTATTATTATTATTATTATTATTATTATTATTATTATTGTTATTATTATTATTATTTAAGGAAGAGCAACACATGATGAATTTCATTAAACCAATTTTTTGTCAACCAAAAGAAGGAGCATATGCAATTCATTTCCAGATACATTTTGGCTACCCTGCTTTCTGAGTAGGGGCCAACAGTTATCAGTTAGAGTGGTCTAGTTAGGCTGAACCGAACCGCAAATAGGTTGGCATTGGTGCGAACGTTACTTTTACCTTTTCGAAGTGTTAGAAGAGAAGTAGACTAAGTAAGCGTAAAAGGTCAGATAGTTTCGCAAAGGAATCGATACAAAATTTTTATTATGTATTATGCTGTGTTCTCCTTTAGCCGGTAGGAAATTCCTTTTTCGTCAAATAAGTTCCAAAGAGCATAAACTATCTAGGTCTCGTAAATTGGTCCTGGCCAGGAGCCCATAGGCTCCTGTCCTGGCTTAGTGATTTCATGCGATCTTAAGGCATTTTATCACTCCTATTTTTCAAGAGAGGATTAAAATTCTTAAGCCGTATCAACCTTTAATAAGCGATAACGTGCAGGCTGCTGTCGGAAGATTCAGGAGTGGCTTTCGGCTATCATTTCATTACTTTATCCTCTAAATATCTTACGCTACATTTGAAACGCTCTTCTACGTCAAGGGAAGATTGAGGTGTTGTGATTCGGCTGACTATACCTAACTTTTTCCACGCAGTTATATCCGTTATGTTTCCCCCAATTATAACTATACTTTTCAAGTGTTTCAGAATCGGCTTTGTAGTTCTTTAAAACTGATGCCATGGCGACGTTAAACAGAAACCCTTTTAATCTCTGAGTAGAAAATCTCACTTAGATAAGCTAAAATGATGACTGATCTTGATTTCAAGTACATTCGCTTTGTTCCTATCATGGGCTATCTGCTGCTGCTGTGGGCACTGCTGTACCTATTCGTCCAATACAATCATTGTATTGACATTATGGCTCTGTGTGTCATGAGTGAGAGTTGAGAGCACAAATACAGTCGAACCTCGCTATTTCAAAGTCCCAAGGGAAATGGAAAAAGTTCAAAATAGCGGGGTTTCGAAATAACCGGGGAAGTGTAAAATTCGTAACAATGAATCATTTTTTATTTAAATTCAGTTCAGTATGAAGAAGACAGTATATAAAGACAGCAGAGTTCATACATGAGTATTTCAGCCGGAAGAACAGTTCACTAACAGTGCGTTTTGTTTTGTAATTGAATAACACAGCTGGAATTTCTTAAGCCGCGGCTACACGAGCGATTTTTCGCTCACGCCGGTGATGCGATTTTTTCAAATTTTGTCGCGTCGCCAGCGCGCGATGAAAATCGCAAGTGTAGCCACCCTCGCGCAGGTGATGCGACAGTTAAAAAAAATCGCAAGAGAAAAGTCGCTAGAGTTGAAACTTTCGCGACAAAATCGCACAGATTGTTGGCCGTGTAGCTCGCGCTCTTCAATTTGACACTCGTGTAGCCACCCTGGGCGCGCTGGCGACGCGACAAAATTTGAAAAAATCGCATCACCGGCGCGAGCAAAAAATCGCTCGTGTAGCCGTGGCTTTAGCGGGACACCGCACGTTAGTCAAGGAGTGTAAGTCACCAATTACGCAACACGAGCTCAAGTAAAATACAATACGTTTCCAGCTGTGCTCTTATGTACGTACTCTGTTTTCGACAAGTTCGAAATAACGGGGTTGATTTAAGGTGTAGGGAAAGAACGATCAGTTTGAAATAGCGTGGAATTCGAAATAACCGAGTTCGAAATAGCTGATAGTAAACCACTGAAAACATAGGGCCTAGAAGGGTAAATCCAAGGGAATTCGATCTTCGTTCGTAATAGTGGGGACTTCGAATTAATAGCGGGGTTCGACTGTAATTTTTTTCGGTACAGAGTTTAGAAAATAATATCAGCTGCCATCGAATTTTGAAAAGCGAAAATGGTAGCCCGAAATTGAGCACATGTCTTCTGTTGGCAAAGAAAATATCGTAAATGAAATATCACTTTGTTCAAATTCCGGCCTTAAAAATAATGTTAAAATTTAACGGCTAGAGTTTTAATATCGCTTAATACCGCAAAAGATATATTTCTTTTCTCTGTTGTGATCTAGAAAACGGGGTTTGCTTTGAATCGTTTGGCATACTTTATATGTGCTTTCCACATGCTTTATACGAATAATTCCACCCAGAACAATTTGAAATTTGACGCATTAATCAGACCACAACTTTTGTAAAGCAATTTTCTCCGTCGGTTCATGGGGAAAATGGCTGCCTAAGCACGGGCTGGCCTCACATTGTGCTCTGAAAAAACATTGTGCCTCTCAACTAAAATCGCTTTTACATACAGGTTGCTGTGAAATTGGAAATATCTTGTTGTGGCATATTAGCAGAACAAGGTTGGAAGATATGAAAGGTAGCATTCTGAATTAGGAACTAGCACTCTGAATATAATGACCAACCAGGTGAGACAGACGCCGGTTGCCTCGTTCTTTAATGATGCCTTAATCACGATATCAGTAAAATTTTAACGTTTCCAGGGCAACATGATATGAAAAGAGGTATACTTTATTTAAATATCCTTTTTTTAGCTAGTGGCTCTGAAGTCTTCGAATTTTATGACCAATTGTGGTAACTTGGTTACATTTGTGTTGTCCGCAACTTTTATTTTGGTAGAAATTGAACACATCAATTATTCAGTCAATGTTTCAGTTGAATGGCGCATATTAAAACAGAATGTAATTGCTTAAGGTTCTTGACTAAAGGTAGAGGTTGCTGCGTATGGTTAAATAACAGTTACGAGAGACGAAGAATAAAAGAAATTGGTAGGAAAAAGATTCTGTTTCAAGGTAACTTTCAGCATGGAAAACATTTTCGATTTCGACTGTGGTGTTACAAGAGATGCCAGCCTAAGGAAGTAAAATACAATATGTTTTGAAAGCATTTGAATTGACGTTTATTGAATGACTTGGGCAAATATTCCGCTTTTGAAGAAAGAGGAATTCTCTCCTGGAAGACACAAACTTTTAATAGGCTAAATATGGCATCAACATGCAATATAAGTGAATGTGTAGCCAAACGTTTAGAAAAGAAGTTTAAAATCACGCAAATAAATAAGTTTCGGTTCAAGCAGGAAACAATTGCTTTACTATTTACCCAATATTATTGGCAGTATTAAGACGCCTAGATCTTCAACTCCAAAACATTTGAAGAGAACACTTACCGAAAGCAGTGTACAGAAGGAGGATTAATACCTGACCATAAAACAAGCCATTCATGTCTGGAGCCATCGTCAGAATGTCGGCAAGCCTGAGAGGAAGCAGTAGATGGGAAGATCTATAAATTATGCAGAACTGTCAAATTGCCATTAAGGTACGGCCAACAACTGAGAAGGAACCAGGTTAGCTAGTTTCTTGTGTCACTGACAAAGATCCTGTTTCACATCTGCATATAAAAGTTATGCTACATAAGGAAGAGGTTTGGTTTATTGACCGCATCATCTTCACAAATCGGATTAAATCATGCACGCCATTAGGACTTTAGAAAGTAACTTTTGGGAAAACCACCATCATTTTTTGTTCTAGACTTTGAAGAAACATTCTTAGTCCAAACAAAAATTAACACCAATGTTTAATTTCAATTTTTGGAATGTCAAATTTTCTTGACTTTTGAGCTTTTTCATATGACCTTGATAATTACGGTCTGTGATATACTGTATAGATCACATTCATTAACATATAAAAAATAAGAGGGTTGCCGATGATGTTTTCGTGTCACTTGCCTGCTATCACTACTGTTCCTAAGTCATTTTGTGATTCACCGTGCTCGACAAATTATCTGCAAAAGAAAGGCTCTTTATTCACTGTTTTGCAGAGAAAAGAAGTTTCGTTGAAGAAAAAGGCAAAACAAGGTGAACAGAATTTCTATTTCACACTCCAAATTAAACTTGAGTATGACTGCTAAACGAAATTTAGATAGGGCTGTCATGGCGACGGTGCTTCAAGATATTCCTTTCCTGGCGATTATGTTTTGGCACCTGTCCCTTTGCCAAGGTCTTGGTATTGCGAGACTGAATTACTTCGATATCATGACTCATGGTACCTCTGCTTTTTCATTTCATTATTCTTTATACCCTGTGGTTTTAGTAAGCTGCCGGAAAAGTCTTTCTCAGATGAGATGTAAGATCTAGGCTATGCGACGTTTATTCCCATTTTTCAATCTCTTAAACATTTAATCGTATTAGTTTTCTACTCTAGTTCATTGTACGTGTGTGTCATAGTAGACGTGCTCCGCAAATAGTATTTTTTATCGATAGGCGATTGCCAGCCGCGTGCGACACATCTGTCACTTGCAGTGTTCCATTTATTTGGCGCCGGCTTTGAACAAACTTTCATTTTATCTTCAGTGATATTTCAGTTCTGCCTAGAGCCAGGCTCGAACAGAGATATTAAGCAATGAAGCGAAAGATGCTAATCTATCAGATACCGAAATTACATATACATGTGAATGTCTTTATTTTTTCTCATTTCAACATGCAGATTCGCACTTCTAGCAACATCTTCTTAATACTTCCGCTCATATTCCGAGCGTGTGTTGCTCAGATGAAATCACTTCCCCTGTGGCATGTTGATTGAGAGCTCTTTTCCCCAAGAAGGCTTCCTTAACTTGTCCTCCATAAAACTCTTTGTGTTCTTCTCCCAGCCGGGAATATAATTCAAACACAATTTACTTTAGAAACCTTCTGTAGCTCATTCAATTACACCAGATTACATACTGACTGCGGGGTGATGTTAATTGGGTACACGCAGAAACAACCACCGTTTGCTGAAAATTCTGCTGAATGCTGAAAATTCATAAAATAGCGGATTGACAAAAAAATTCTGGATTCTATGGAAAGGTCATGATAAATAGATGCTATAAGAACCAATCGAGCGCTCAGAGATTATTGACGGACATGATTGTTCTACGCATTCAAATGCCTAGACGCCGATGGTAATGTTTATAATTAACGAAGGAAAACTTACCATGCTTACTGTTTGTCTCAATCACCTGTAGCTGTTCTTAGCGCAAAACAGCCTTAGTTGAAAAACGCAGGACTCTCAAATGCCGGTGACTTCAGTGACGAATTCTGAGGAAGTTCTGCCACACTTGCAATAGAATACGTCGTGATGTAGGCGTAAGGGTCTTTTCAGGTTAACTAGCTGGAGCTAAATTGGATTACTGAGTGAGTTTAAGTTACATCGCCATGTATGTCATTGAAAGAACGTCAGACGGCTCTCTGGAATTGATCTTCGTGCGGTTCACGCTTATCTGGACTCAAAATCTAAAGAAAGTAACTCCCGGCCAAATAATTTTCAAAAATCATCGTAACCCTTTTCTTATCAAAGAGTGTTTGTTTCTTGGGGCCGTGACCATTTCGAATATTTCAAATTTGAAAGTTCCTTGACATAGTTTCGAGGGTGATTGGGGGCGGAGTGAGTTGTGGGTGGGTTACTTGATCTATGTCTTGGTATAGGGGTGCCGCAGGTGGTTTGAAACCCTGACCCTCTTTATTATGTGCCTATTATAGCAAAACGCCCTCTATTAAAAAAACAGAACGCAGTCAGAGAAAGCACGTGGATGATGTCAGTGGTACGAAGATTGATGGCAGAAGTGATACGAAACTATTACTACAAAAAGCCGACCATTGTTTAAAAGAGCATTACGAAAGCCTTTCCAGAGTATTTCTAAAACAGAATAAGGAAGAAGGACAAATTTTGTCTTCTGTGTTGAAAACAGTACAGTAAGAGTGCCCGACACTCGTGTCGAAATCTAATTGATTGATCACCACGGTAAATCGACTGCATTGTACGCTTCGCTTCGCTCCTCGGGGTGCGGTTGCTCCGGCTGTAGTTGTGGAGCCCACCTCCTACTACGCCGAAGGGGAGGGGCAACCCCACAAGACAGTAATGCCCAAACCGAAGGAACAAAGGATAAATAAAAAACAACCAAGCATCAGGGGTCACCCTATTAGAGAGAGGCGGTGTGGGTAAGGATTGATGGAAGGCACATCAGAAACAAAGAGGCCGGTGCCTGCCGCCCGCAGAAAGCGGCCATCATGGCTGACCACGCAAGGAATTAAAATCGCTGGAAAATTTTTCATCTTCATATACTCGCGCCATGGCAGCCGCGTCGTAGCAAGATATTTTGGCAGAGTTCGACCCCCTTTTCCCTCCTGTAAGACCAGACCCCAAAAGAATGCCTCCAACACTGTTTGGTGATGGGAGGTGGAAACCAAAAGTGGCCGTCGTTTCGCCCGATGGAGGGTCAGCACAGATCTCGGAAGAGATCAGACACAAAAAACCAACACCTCCTTTTACATTCGGCATTCATATTATTATTGGTTGAGGAATATTAACGATGACTCTTTGATGCTGTTTTATAAAAACCGTCGAGAAGATTCACGGTGGGTTAACCGGCTTGCCGAAGCGAGAGCTTGGCTGCGACAAAAAGATGAAGAGCGGTTGATCCAGAGGGGGCTCGAACGACCAGACAGACGGTGGGTTTATGAGGCCCCTTCAGATGTCTATGTAAAAATCGTAAACACCCGTCAGCCGCTGTTGGGAACAGGTCCTCTGCCGGATTGGTTGCGCGCTTTGTGGCACGGGCGCCACGGGATACTGTGTTTGGATACCTATCAAGACAACCTTTGTCTTTGGAGATGCCTCGCCGTCCATCAAGGGGCCAGACCCGACCGAAGCACCCAAAAGACCGGCGTGTTGGGGAAGAGTTTTTACCAGATTTAAACCATTCCACGCGACTGCCCAAAAACTTCACTTGATGAGCTTGACAAAGTTGAACGACATTTTAATCATAGGTAACCCTTCTCCGATTGGTATGGGATTAGGGCTTATGAGTCTGAAAAAAGAGGGGAGGAAATACTCTGGCGGCGTATTCGAAACCCCAACCCCTTTATCGTGAAGAAGATTGAGAGTTTTGGCCAAAACTACATTTGTCCACACTGTCAAACAAGAGCCACGCGGGCGACTCATCTGCAACGTCACATTGCAACCTGTTCTCGAGGAGAAACCGTGGTGGAATGCCCAAATCAAAAAATTGAAAAACCACAAACCGCTTTTGAGAAGGCTTTCTTCCCCAAATCAACCGCTTCCACCCAAGGGATCCGCTGGGTGGTACAACAAGCTCGCCGACGAGGAATCCACATTCACCACGCCTAATGTGGGCACGGGGGCGAGCCGTGGATTTTGGGCCACCCAGTGGATGGGTTCCACCTTGAGAGCAAAACCGTGTACCAATACCAAGGGTGTTATTGGCACGGTTGCCCACGATGTTTCTCCGACCGTGACACAAAAATATCCCACGATGGGAAAACCCGCGAAGAACTGTACCAAGCAACCCTTCAACGCACACAAAAACTTCGAGAAGCGGGGTTCTGTGTGGTCGAAGCCTGGTCATACCAAGTCAAGCAAAAACACAGGAGGTGTTGCCCCCAGTGTTCACAAGAACCTTTCCACATGGGATAATCTTCGATTTCGAGGCATATGGAGATAAAACCAAAAGGAAGGAGCCAACATCCACACTTCTCATTCAAAATGTTCACAAACCAATCTGTTTCTCAATCGGGGACACACTTGAGCGTGAACCAACACACATCTGCGACAGGGACCCAAATGAGTTGATTCGCAAGTTTGTGGAAGAAATTGAACTGCGGGGGAAAAGAATTCGGGAGGAATTCAGAAAGGTTTTCATGCCAGACATTTTTCACTTGCTGCCGAAAGACCAACGAGCCAAAAATGCCGGGTGATGCAACGAAGTGCCCGTGCTGGGTTTCAACTCGGGTCGCTATGACTTGAATCTTGTGAAAGAACATTTGGCAAAGTTCCTTGTTGAAACAACAAACAAAGTGAGAGTGGTCAAAGAAGCAAACAAACTAATGTTCCTTCTTCTTCCGAAGTTTCGCTTTCGGGACATAATCAACTATTTGGGGCCAGGAATCAGCTATGACAAGTAGGTGAAGGCTTATGGTTGTGAGTCTGTCAAGTCGTGGTTTCCATATGAATGGTTTGACAGCCCAGACAACCTCGACTATCCTGGTTTGCCAGATCATCCTGAGTGGTATTCAAGTTTGAAAGGAGAGTGGGTGTTGACGCCAGAGGCATGGAAAGTTTGTGTCCGTCTGTTCAAAGAAAAGGGAATGAGGACCTTCGCAGACTGGTTGTGCTACTACAACAATCTGGATGTTGCACCCGGTCTCGAAGCGTTGGACAAAATGCGGGCCTTCTACAATGAAAAGGGAATCGACATTCTGAAAGACGCTTTCAGCATTCCAGGAGTCAGCCTTCACTATTTGATGCGCGGTGCGGTTGAGCGGGGAGCAGAATTGTGGAGCCCCTACAAAGAGGCTTACACCAAGTTGAAAGGAGCTGTTGTCGGTGGCCCGAATCTCGTGTTCACCCGCCACCACTAAGTGGGGGTAACACAAATAAGGTCGCACAAAGTTGACAAAACAAAACCCTGTGAAAAGATTTTGGGTTACCACGCCAATGCACTGTATTTGTCAACGATGCTGCAGGAGATGCCTTGTTGGCAGGAACAGGTGATTCACATCCCCGAAGAGGAGAGGACCAGAGCAGCGCCAAGGCCGGTGGAAAGGTTGCGGAAGGGTACTTGGTTTGGTTTTGCAGAAGCTGATCTGAAAGTTCTCGAGGCATTGGTCCCTAAGTTCGAGGAGATGTGCCCCTTCTTCATCAACAAGAAGGTGCCGGCGGAAGCGATGCCGGGGCAGATGTTGGAGTATTTGCGGAGTACCGGAGAAACCGTGGGGATGCAAGAAAGTTGGAGGGGGGGGGGGCGCTGTCTGCTGAAAAAATTTTGGTGTACACCCCCATTCTCCGTTGGTTCGTTGACGATGGAGTTGGGATCACAGCAGTTTACCGAACGATCGATTACCAACCAAAGAAGATTTTCACCTGGTTTGTGGAGCAGGTGATGGCAGCGCGCCGAACAGGGGATGTGGACAAGAGCAAAGCCCTGTTGGCTGATGTGTTCAAACTCTTGGGCAACAGCGTTTATGGAAAGATGATTGAAGCCTTGGAGAAACAAACCAACGTCATTTACACGAAGGATGAAAAGGTTGTTGACAGAGCGTTGCAAAGTGCATTCTTCTCAGGCCTCGACGAAATCGGGGAGGCGTACAACCTGGAAAGCCGGAAGCCACGGATCACAATCCGAAGGCCGTTTCAGGTTTGCATCGCGGTGTACCAGCTGGCCAAGTTCCGAATGCTCGAGTTTTACCACGACTTCCTGGACAAGTTCGTGGACCGCCGCGACTTCGAGCTGATCCAGATGGACACGAACAGCAATTACATGGCGATCTCTGGGGCGAAGTTAGAATACGTTGTGAAGCCGGAGATGAGGGCCCAATTCGACGCGGAAAAAAAGCAGTGGCTCGCTTGGGACAAGTGGAGCAGCCGCTCCCGAGAGTTGTTTAAGCTGGAGTGCGAGGGTCAACGAGTGATCGCGCTTTGCTCAAAGTGTTATTTCGTGGAAGCCGACGGAGGCAAAAGCAAGTTCAGCACGAAAGGGATGAGCCAGAGGCAAAATACCATCAGGTGGGAGCGCTTCAAGGCGGCACTCGAAGGGGACAAAGACATTGAGAGGCGTCGAACAGGGGATTCCGCATGAGAGGCGGGCGGATGGTGACTTACGTGCAGAAGAAGCTGGGCCTGAGCCCGTACTATGACAATCTGTGGGTGCTGCTAGATGGGATTCACACAGAACCAATCGAGTTTCACCTTCCCACCTTGCCAGGATTGGTTGGGAGCAACTCGGTATTTGGGGGAACAACCATTAACTCTTCGCGCACGAAGCTACGTTTTGGCCCGTCGGGAAGCCAATACATAACAGGTTGGTTTGATTTGATCATTGCCCTTTCGAGCGTGAAAGTTTTAAAAGACCAAACAGGGTCTGTGGCCCTTCTCATACCACCTTCCAACTCACCAGGTTGAAACAAATAGCGCACCTCCACACCAGGGGGGAGGGTTTTTTCGGTGGCACCAACAGGTCTGAAATACGGAGTTGCTGCTTGTGCGTAAACGGATTGTTTTCGGATCGCATCTGCGGGCTCCAACCCTGTCAGCCGCGTGGTTTGTTGGTTGAGAGCGGCAACAACCCTCGGAAGCCTGGCCACCTACACAACAGACTGCACCCCTCTGGCAGCCGCATTTCGACCGCGTACTGGTGCCCGAACAGACGCTCAGCAAGTGAGCGGTTGACGCGTTCCACAATCGCCTCGTCGCGGTGAATTTCAACACGCCCACGGCCGGAGACACTCTGGAAACAGCCCCACTCTGGAAACAGCCCACATAAACTCCGCCCGGGGTCCACTTTTAGCAGCTTTGGCCATTTGAGAGGCCCGCGCTTGTAAATCCTTTCAAAGGCCCGCGCAACTTCGTCAGAATTTTTCGAGGTCAGGGGCTCAGCTGCCTTGAAGCGGCTGGCCACGTCGACCACAGTCAGCGCGTATTTGAAAGTTTTGCGCTCCACCTTGTCGTGCGGCATGAAGAGCAGGTCGGCTTGGTGCACCGTGTTGGGTGTTGGCACGTCAAACTTTTGCAGAGGAACGTACCGCGGCGCGGGAAGAAAGATTTGCCAAATCGCCTGTTTTTGCAACCACTGTTTCGCCACATTTTCCGAAACTTTTGCAGCTTTGGCCAGTTTTTTCACTGCGGAAAACCCTTTCCAATAACATTTCGGGCTGTAGTAAATTTTCGAAAGGCGTTTCTGCAAGGCAGGTGTCTCCTGCTTTGAGGCAGGGTTTTTTTCTATTGAACCTATGAAACGGCAGGAAAGATGGCGCATGCGAACGCCATCTCAAACGGAAGGGTGTGCTGTGGGGAAACGATGGTTGAGGATCATGAGAATTTCGAACTTGTTTGTCACAGTTGTCAAAGGGTTGAGGAGCTCGCCAAACTAAAACCAGGAAGGAGGTGGGGTGGACAGCCAACCCTGTTTCATACACCTACCTTTGCAAAAATCTCAAGAAACACGGAATATTCGACGCCGTCAACACCATTTCGGATGGCGGGCGTGAAATCTGCGACCCATTGCGGTGGAAGTTTTTGGGAAGCCTCATCCGCGATTTCAGGGAGTTTTCTTTCCCAGATCTGTGAATTTCGTTTGCTTTTTGTGTGACTACTTTCGAGTGGTTCCAGGAGGAATTTGGCCACACAAAAAAGAAATTCTCGCGCACCTCTTTCCAACCGCTGAAAAAATCTACCCAGCAACGCGTCGCCAGGCGAAAGAAAGATTCGATGGATGGTGGTGGGACTTGAACCGAGCAACGTGATCACTCCGCGATGAAACGTTTGGCGTATTTCGCCTGAGTTTTTTCAGCGATCTCGATGCAGTAGTCGCTGACGAAGTCGTCAACCATTTTCAGCCTGTCGAGAAAGGCTTTTTCATCGAAAGGCTCCCCTCTGAGATAAAACCTTATTGCATCGAGAATTTTTTTGTATTCGACCCCGGCGAAGTTGACCCTCTCAGCCTTTTTGTCGTATTTTTTGAAGCTTGCCACACCTTTGACCACAAGCCCGAAAGCAGTCAAGGTTGGAAACACAATCGGGTTCAAGGTAATTCCCCCCTGCAACTGCAGGAGAGATGATGGCCTTGCCCGCCACCACATTGCAAAACAGGGTTTTTCTTTGAAAGCTGTGAAAAAGCTTGTCGTAGCCCCAATGTTACTTGTGGTAGAAAGCGAAAAACGTCTTCAACTTCTCGACAGTTTCCCGTTTAAGGGAGGGGTCGATGTGGTTGAAGTCAAACAAACATAGCTTTGGTCGGCACTGGCCATTATATTTGAAGATGAAAATTTACGCAAAGAAGTCGGCGATGAGCCTCACATTAACCAAACCTCGGCCTGTAATTTTTTTTGTTCCCTTTTTCGGGCGACCGTTAGGAGCCTGGATTGGAGCGAAAGCCTTGTCATAGGAGGTTGCGTGGTCCTGGGTACGACCATATGTCGGTAATTGAAAGTACTGATCTCCTAATTCTGCCATGGCGTACACTTGCTCCTCGGCTTCCATTTTAGCGATTTCGGTCTCGAGTTGAAGGTGTTGTTTTCATTGATTAAGGCGCAACTTCGCTTCTTCTTGTTGCTGTTGGTGTTCCAACTCTTGACGTCTTAGCCTTGATTCTTCTTCTTGAAGAGCTTACTGCTTGTGTAGAGCTGCCGCTTCGGCGGTTAACGCTGCCTTTTTTGCGTTCGCAATAGCTCTGGGGCTCAAGGCCGAGGACAAAAGTTGTGACTTGCGAGAACCCGCGCGTGAACATCTCGATCGTGTTGACCTTGCGTGGGACTTTGATCCTACGTTGCTCACCGAATCTTGTGGGGTGACCTCACTATCTGTCCTCCCACGCCGCTCGTTCTTCGCCTTTTCGAACCAGCTTTCGAGTGTCCTTTGAAAATTGTCAATTCTTTGCGTTTCACATTCGAAATATTCAACAGAGTCTTGGATTTCAAACTTCAAACTTCAAGGGAGGCGTGGTACGCGTTGTGGGCGTCTTAAAAATTAAACGCGGCTTCGTAGAATTCTTGCGCCTTCGACTGAACTTCATGGACACCACTCGTGGTCGACATAAACTCTGTCACTTCTCTGATCTTGTTGGTCACATTTCCTTTAGCTGAGCTTCTACTTTTGCGAAGCCGGTAGGATTTTTCGTATTGAATTCCTTCGTAGTCTAGAGTTACATTTGGGCGCCTGTCACGCGTTGATCCATCTGTCTGTTCTGTTGCATCAGTTGAATTCGCTTCATTCTTGCTGTTCTGAGTTGTTATATTTAGTTCGCGCTTGCGCAGAAACGCCAGAAGTGAGCTTTGCGGATGAAACACGACGACGAAAAATGAAGCCTATTTTAAAACTCGGGTTTTTTACTAGCCCGAGTAATAAGCATAAGTCTTTTAAGAGCTGAATTATATTTTCGCCCACTGCACCGTCGATGTGCCAGCACTGGTTTAACCCCTCAGAAACGTAGGCCCTTCTCTTAAGTCGTCTTGACTTCCTCTCCTTGACTTCCTCAGGGTCAATCTCTTTCATGATGTTGGCTACCAGGTTACGTGGCACATTTACATGGTGTTTTAGTGGAAGAGAATGCCACACGTACCGATCACCAGCCAGCGAACCTGCCCCATGCATCTCAAGCTTTATCAGTTCCCGCACTAAATCTTCATCAAAATGGACTCCTTTTCTTATTAATCCTAATTCTTTTAGTTTCCTTTTAAGCGTCCTAACGTGTATCCGTACACCATGAAGTTTTTCCAACAAACAAACAATGGCATCGTATTAAGGATATCCTCGATGGAAATACTCCGTTAACCATTTATCTTTCTCCACAGAACTTGTCGCTTCATTCGAGTCACTGATGGCAAAAATTAGCGGTTGAAGGACACTCGCCACCTCACGAAAAGCAAAACATATTTAGCAAACAAATGAAAACTATGGCGGCTTCGATTCGAGACGGCTTTGCGCTAAAAATCCTACAAGGAAGCCCTGGGGATAGCTGTACCGAGTCCTCCTCCTTCCTTAAATGCGCGTGCACAGCAGTAACTGTCTTAATTTGCAGCATTTATATTGAATTTGTAGCAACTTTAATTTAACTTGCAGCAACCTTTTTTGAAAATTTGCAGCAACTATATTGAATTTGCAGGAAATTTTTTTAATTTTTAGCGACTTTTTTTAATTTGCGGCAACATTTTTTAATTTGCAGCAACCTTTTTTAATTCGCAGCAACGCTTTTTTAATTTGCAGCACCTTTTTTAATTCGCAGGAACTATATTGAATTTTTATCAACTATATTGAATTTGCAGCAACTTTTTAATTTGCAGCATGTCCTTTGTTGGCCACCGTATTGTCCGCTACCACCCTCTGCTTTGAAAAACGTTGTCGAATCCCCTGGTGGAGCCATTTTCCTGCGAAAAATCCACACACAACAAACCGAGGCCACAAATTCGCAATCACGCGGCAGAAGAGCCACTTCCACGTCACGACATGCGCATTTGGAATACATTGTAAATATTAAATGATGGATTGGGGACTGGAGGACTCTGAACTAGTCTTCGATTTTTTATTGCGCAACTAATTGCGCAGCACTCTGAGGTCAGGGGAGCGCATTCTATTGCTTTTTCCAGGCTCTCAGACATTTTGGGCGAGCGAAGAGTGAAAAACGAAATAAGGAGCAGACTCGTACCCAGTCGCTATTTACGTGTTTTATGGGGAGAGAAGATTGGATACGAGGATGGATTGAGGCGCGCGGGGTGTCGTGGGAAGAGGCGAAGGAAAAATAACGACCGGCAGATTTCGATCCAACATGGCGGCCGGTTTTACACGAGAAGTACTTTTTGCATCATTGCAAGACCGTGCAAGGTCCTCACGTTCCATCTTCATTTTTGGAAGAAGAACGTAAGTTTACTCTATCTCGCAAGCTTCATGGGAACGAAACCAAAACATATTTGGAGCACATTTATCAAAAGCATGCTATGGAGGTAAGATTGTAAAAAAGAATTATCGTGGTATCAGATTGTTATGAATTAGTCGAGTCAATTTTTACGAATCATTATTTATTTCAGCACAGCGATGATCCAACCTTCATGAAAATGTCTGCAATTTACCAGCCGTTAAATTTGCAGCTGAGAGTTTAAGCGAAAACACCGACGGAAGCTGCCAAGCTGATGGGGCTTTGGCCTGCTACATTATGGTGTGTTGCAGCGTTTTCTCTGGGTGCCAGTCAGGGAAAAAGATTTCTGTGTCAAGCAGTGAATTTTTCTTCGAGTTCTTAGTGTGGGAGATAAATGTGACCGACCACCTATGCAAGGAAACTGGCATTGAACAAGAGATAACATCCGTTATAATATCAGCTATCCATTCAAAGCAATGCGGGTAAAGAAACTACAATATACCTTCCTTTTTTGGCTACTTTTGCTCTTTCATTTGTAGTACTAAACTAACTTTGCAGTATTTAAGCTTACATGTAAATAATTAAACCAGATGGGATACTACACATGTATATGATGTCCCTCATCCTAAAGAAAAGCTGCTAATAAATCTTCCAGTACTGTATAACATCTTGTTACACAGGGTGTCTCTTCTTTTGTTCATTGATATCCATAAACATGCTCTCTTGACCTTTTTTCTCCTTTGTACATGTAACTATTTTTTTCCTATGAGAAGTGCTTGCTTAATAATCTAATGGCCTATCACTGACACCTATTATTTATTAGTATAAACCTACAAGCGGTCCATCACGAATGCAGTTCTCTGATTGGCTACGCTACTCGCTATCTATTCTGTGATAGATAGTGAGTAGTATGAATGATATATGAAATAATTCATACATGAACTGCGGAAATGAAATCAAATGAAGAATGATCCTCGCAGTTGTGAACGCAATTTATGGAATTGCGAAAAGAAGCCTGAAAAAAAATTCAGGACTTCAACGGGGTTTGAACCCGTGACCTCGCGATTACCGGTGCGATGCTCTAACCAACTGAGCTATGAAGCCACTGACGTTGGGAGCAGGTCAATTGTGGGTTCATATGTTCCCGTGAAAGAAATGAGTATGAATGATATATGAAATAATTCATACATGAACTGCGGAAATGAAATCAAATGAAGAATGATCCTCGCAGTTGTGAACGCAATTTATGGAATTGCGAAAAGAAGCCTGAAAAAAAAAAATTCAGGACTTCAACGGGGTTTGAACCCGTGACCTCGCGATTACCGGTGCGATGCTCTAACCAACTGAGCTATGAAGCCACTGACGTTGGGAGCAGGTCAATTGTGGGTTCATATGTTCCCGTGAAAGAAATGAGTATGAATGATATATGAAATAATTCATACATGAACTGCGGAAATGAAATCAAATGAAGAATGATCCTCGCAGTTGTGAACGCAATTTATGGAATTGCGAAAAGAAGCCTGAAAAAAAAAATTCAGGACTTCAACGGGGTTTGAACCCGTGACCTCGCGATTACCGGTGCGATGCTCTAACCAACTGAGCTATGAAGCCACTGACGTTGGGAGCAGGTCAATTGTGGGTTCATATGTTCCCGTGAAAGAAATGAGTATGAATGATATATGAAATAATTCATACATGAACTGCGGAAATGAAATCAAATGAAGAATGATCCTCGCAGTTGTGAACGCAATTTATGGAATTGCGAAAAGAAGCCTGAAAAAAATTCAGGACTTCAACGGGGTTTGAACCCGTGACCTCGCGATTACCGGTGCGATGCTCTAACCAACTGAGCTATGAAGCCACTGACGTTGGGAGCAGGTCAATTGTGGGTTCATATGTTCCCGTGAAAGAAATGAGTATGAATGATATATGAAATAATTCATACATGAACTGCGGAAATGAAATCAAATGAAGAATGATCCTCGCAGTTGTGAACGCAATTTATGGAATTGCGAAAAGAAGCCTGAAAAAAAATTCAGGACTTCAACGGGGTTTGAACCCGTGACCTCGCGATTACCGGTGCGATGCTCTAACCAACTGAGCTATGAAGCCACTGACGTTGGGAGCAGGTCAATTGTGGGTTCATATGTTCCCGTGAAAGAAATGAGTATGAATGATATATGAAATAATTCATGCATGAACTGCGGAAATGAAATCAAATGAAGAATGATCCTCGCAGTTGTGAACGCAATTTATGGAATTGCGAAAAGAAGCCTGAAAAAAATTCAGGACTTCAACGGGGTTTGAACCCGTGACCTCGCGATTACCGGTGCGATGCTCTAACCAACTGAGCTATGAAGCCACTGACGTTGGGAGCAGGTCAATTGTGGGTTCATATGTTCCCGTGAAAGAAATGAGTATGAATGATATATGAAATAATTCATACATGAACTGCGGAAATGAAATCAAATGAAGAATGATCCTCGCAGTTGTGAACGCAATTTATGGAATTGCGAAAAGAAGGGCTTCTTTTCGCAATTCCATAAATTGCGTTCACAACTGCGAGGATCATTCTTCATTTGATTTCATTTCCGCAGTTCATGTATGAATTATTTCATATATCATTCATACTCATTTCTTTCACGGGAACATATCAACCCACAATTGACCTGCTCCCAACGTCAGTGGCTTCATAGCTCAGTTGGTTAGAGCATCGCACCGGTAATCGCGAGGTCACGGGTTCAAACCGCGTTGAAGTCCTGAATTTTTTTTCAGGCTTCTTTTCGCAATTCCATAAATTGCGTTCACAACTGCGAGGATCATTCTTCATTTGATTTCATTTCCGCAGTTCATGTATGAATTATTTCATATATCATTCATACTCATTTCTTTCACGGGAACATATGAACCCACAATTGACCTGCTCCCAACGTCAGTGGCTTCATAGCTCAGTTGGTTAGAGCATCGCACCGGTAATCGCGAGGTCACGGGTTCAAACCCCGTTGAAGTCCTGAATTTTTTTTTCAGGCTTCTTTTCGCAATTCCATAAATTGCGTTCACAACTGCGAGGATCATTCTTCATTTGATTTCATTTCCGCAGTTCATGTATGAATTATTTCATATATCATTCATACTAATTTCTTTCACGGGAACATATGAACCCACAATTGACCTGCTCCCAACGTCAGTGGCTTCATAGCTCAGTTGGTTAGAGCATCGCACCGGTAATCGCGAGGTCACGGGTTCAAACCCCGTTGAAGTCCTGAATTTTTTTTTTTCAGGCTTCTTTTCGCAATTCCATAAATTGCGTTCACAACTGCGAGGATCATTCTTCATTTGATTTCATTTCCGCAGTTCATGTATGAATTATTTCATATATCATTCATACTCATTTCTTTCACGGGAACATATGAACCCACAATTGACCTGCTCCCAACGTCAGTGGCTTCATAGCTCAGTTGGTTAGAGCATCGCACCGGTAATCGCGAGGTCACGGGTTCAAACCCCGTTGAAGTCCTGAATTTTTTTTTTCAGGCTTCTTTTCGCAATTCCATAAATTGCGTTCACAACTGCGAGGATCATTCTTCATTTGATTTCATTTCCGCAGTTCATGTATGAATTATTTCATATATCATTCATACTCATTTCTTTCACGGGAACATATGAACCCACAATTGACCTGCTCCCAACGTCAGTGGCTTCATAGCTCAGTTGGTTAGAGCATCGCACCGGTAATCGCGAGGTCACGGGTTCAAACCCCGTTGAAGTCCTGAATTTTTTTCAGGCTTCTTTTCGCAATTCCATAAATTGCGTTCACAACTGCGAGGATCATTCTTCATTTGATTTCATTTCCGCAGTTCATGTATGAATTATTTCATATATCATTCATACTCATTTCTTTCACGGGAACATATGAACCCACAATTGACCTGCTCCCAACGTCAGTGGCTTCATAGCTCAGTTGGTTAGAGCATCGCACCGGTAATCGCGAGGTCACGGGTTCAAACCCCGTTGAAGTCCTGAATTTTTTTTCAGGCTTCTTTTCGCAATTCCATAAATTGCGTTCACAACTGCGAGGATCATTCTTCATTTGATTTTATTTCCGCAGTTCATGTATGAATTATTTCATATATCATTCATACTCATTTCTTTCACGGGAACATATGAACCCACAATTGACCTGCTCCCAACGTCAGTGGCTTCATAGCTCAGTTGGTTAGAGCATCGCACCGGTAATCGCGAGGTCACGGGTTCAAACCCCGTTGAAGTCCTGAATTTTTTTTCAGGCTTCTTTTCGCAATTCCATAAATTGCGTTCACAACTGCGAGGATCATTCTTCATTTGATTTCATTTCCGCAGTTCATGTATGAATTATTTCATATATCATTCATACTCATTTCTTTCACGGGAACATATGAACCCACAATTGACCTGCTCCCAACGTCAGTGGCTTCATAGCTCAGTTGGTTAGAGCATCGCACCGGTAATCGCGAGGTCACGGGTTCAAACCCCGTTGAAGTCCTGAATTTTTTTTTTCAGGCTTCTTTTCGCAATTCCATAAATTGCGTTCACAACTGCGAGGATCATTCTTCATTTGATTTCATTTCCGCAGTTCATGTATGAATTATTTCATATATCATTCATACTCATTTCTTTCACGGGAACATATGAACCCACAATTGACCTGCTCCCAACGTCAGTGGCTTCATAGCTCAGTTGGTTAGAGCATCGCACCGGTAATCGCGAGGTCACGGGTTCAAACCCCGTTGAAGTCCTGAATTTTTTTCAGGCTTCTTTTCGCAATTCCATAAATTGCGTTCACAACTGCGAGGATCATTCTTCATTTGATTTCATTTCCGCAGTTCATGTATGAATTATTTCATATATCATTCATACTCATTTCTTTCACGGGAACATATGAACCCACAATTGACCTGCTCCCAACGTCAGTGGCTTCATAGCTCAGTTGGTTAGAGCATCGCACCGGTAATCGCGAGGTCACGGGTTCAAACCCCGTTGAAGTCCTGAATTTTTTTTCAGGCTTCTTTTCGCAATTCCATAAATTGCGTTCACAACTGCGAGGATCATTCTTCATTTGATTTCATTTCCGCAGTTCATGTATGAATTATTTCATATATCATTCATACTCATTTCTTTCACGGGAACATATGAACCCACAATTGACCTGCTCCCAACGTCAGTGGCTTCATAGCTCAGTTGGTTAGAGCATCGCACCGGTAATCGCGAGGTCACGGGTTCAAACCCCGTTGAAGTCCTGAATTTTTTTTCAGGCTTCTTTTCGCAATTCCATAAATTGCGTTCACAACTGCGAGGATCATTCTTCATTTGATTTCATTTCCGCAGTTCATGTATGAATTATTTCATATATCATTCATACTCATTTCTTTCACGGGAACATATGAACCCACAATTGACCTGCTCCCAACGTCAGTGGCTTCATAGCTCAGTTGGTTAGAGCATCGCACCGGTAATCGCGAGGTCACGGGTTCAAACCCCGTTGAAGTCCTGAATTTTTTTCAGGCTTCTTTTCGCAATTCCATAAATTGCGTTCACAACTGCGAGGATCATTCTTCATTTGATTTCATTTCCGCAGTTCATGTATGAATTATTTCATATATCATTCATACTCATTTCTTTCACGGGAACATATGAACCCACAATTGACCTGCTCCCAACGTCAGTGGCTTCATAGCTCAGTTGGTTAGAGCATCGCACCGGTAATCGCGAGGTCACGGGTTCAAACCCCGTTGAAGTCCTGAATTTTTTTTTCAGGCTTCCTTTCGCAATTCCATAAATTGCGTTCACAACTGCGAGGATCATTCTTCATTTGATTTCATTTCCGCAGTTCATGTATGAATTATTTCATATATTATTCATACTCATTTCTTTCACGGGAACATATGAACCCACAATTGACCTGCTCCCAACGTCAGTGGCTTCATAGCTCAGTTGGTTAGAGCATCGCACCGGTAATCGCGAGGTCACGGGTTCAAACCCCGTTGAAGTCCTGAATTTTTTTTTTTTTCAGGCTTCTTTTCGCAATTCCATAAATTGCGTTCACAACTGCGAGGATCATTCTTCATTTGATTTCATTTCCGCAGTTCATGTATGAATTATTTCATATATCATTCATACTCATTTCTTTCACGGGAACATATGAACCCACAATTGACCTGCTCCCAACGTCAGTGGCTTCATAGCTCAGTTGGTTAGAGCATCGCACCGGTAATCGCGAGGTCACGGGTTCAAACCCCGTTGAAGTCCTGAATTTTTTTTCAGGCTTCTTTTCGCAATTCCATAAATTGCGTTCACAACTGCGAGGATCATTCTTCATTTGATTTCATTTCCGCAGTTCATGTATGAATTATTTCATATATCATTCATACTCATTTCTTTCACGGGAACATATGAACCCACAATTGACCTGCTCCCAACGTCAGTGGCTTCATAGCTCAGTTGGTTAGAGCATCGCACCGGTAATCGCGAGGTCACGGGTTCAAACCCCGTTGAAGTCCTGAATTTTTTTCAGGCTTCTTTTCGCAATTCCATAAATTGCGTTCACAACTGCGAGGATCATTCTTCATTTGATAGTGAGTAGTGTTTGTCAAGAAATGCCACCGCTTCTTTGCATTTTCAAAGTGTCTATGTGGAAGATTTAGACAATTTACGTGTTTAGTTTTGAACAACTAGTAGATTTATACTAAAACAATTAGATTATTCGCTCTCGATTTCTATGCGTGATAGTTGATTCGGGCTGTGCCCTCATCAGCTATCACGTGATAGAAATCTCAAGGTCATAATCTAACTATAACAAGAACTCTTGTTACATTTCAAAGGCAAGGCAAGTTAGAGCGGTTTATTATTGATGAGGCTCATTGCATAGACTGTAGGGAAATGATTTTTGCAAAAGCTATACCCAGCTGGGCACCCTCAAGGACTTTGGAGTACCAGTTTTTGCTCTCACAGGCTCTGTTACACAAAGAACAAAACATGTTATTACTCAAACTTTAAAAATTACACAGGCTAAAGTTGCTACAAATTCCTTGAACAGACCAAACATCTGTTACACTGTTGAGCCAAAAGGACAAAAGGTCATTGATGACATTGTTCAATTAACACAAAATTTCAAGGACAGAGTGACATTGTGTACTGCTTTGAAGTTTGTGACACAAAGGATGTGGCATATCACCTAAATATTAGTGGAATATGACCTGGTCATTATTTTGCCAACTTAGACCCTTTTGAGAAACAAAATGTTGAAACAAGATGGATGGAATACCGCATCAAAGTCATGTGCTACCATACCATTTGGCATGGACATAGACAAAAAGGATTGCAGATTTGCAATTCATCACACTATGTCCCAAAACTTAGAAAGTTTTTTTTTCCAGGAATCAGGGAGAGCAGGAAGGGATGGTCAACCAGCTCATTCTATCCTTTTTTATCGTTTTGAGGATAGAACGAAGTTTTTGTCACACATTTCGTGTTTGAAGGACTTGCAAAAATGGGAACATAAATTTCATCAGTTGAATTTCATGGTCAAATACTGCTTAACCTGCAGAACTGCAGGACGAAAGTGATTATGCAGTATTTTGGGGAAGAATTTGGTCTTGATTTGTGTCAGAAACAATGTGTCAACTGCCTCTGAGTTAAGTCCACACAAGATAAGAATGCTTCTGATGATGCAATTGCCTTTGTGAAATGCCTGCAGGCAATTATGGTGTCTTGTCCAAGCACCACATCATTGCCAGATTTACAATGGGGCTCGAAATGTCAAGAGGATGTTAAAAAAGGACTGGACAGCTTTAAGAATTTGGCATTGGTTAGAGAACCAATTATTATTATTACTATTATTAACCTTTACAGACAAGCAGGCAGCTCTATCCATTCATGAATTAATAACTTAAGATGTATTGCCGGAGAGCATTAGAAACTTGAATGAAAGGGGCTCTTTACCGTATATTACACTTGGCAGTAAGGCTCTAGATCTTCTTGCAAGAAAATTGCATGTAACAAGGTGAATTTGCACAGAGCCCTGACACTTTTGTACAGGTCATAAATGTTCACAGGAGCACACAATTAGTATAAACTAATTTCTCAGTTTTCTCAGTTTTTTATTTAGACTATTCTACACAAAATACTACTTCAGTTGACTTGTTTGAATTTTTCGGTACTTTACTATCAACATACTTATTCCATGCTGCTTTGAACTGCTTTGAGAGTTCAAGCTAGGAAGGTTCTACTTTATTCTTTTGTTAGTTATTTTAGCACAAGTGATAGATTTTGAAACTTATGCAGAATTATTAAGCCCTTTTCTAATTCATGTTTAAATGAAGATGTTATGATTATATAAGTTTAATCAGAAGTCAAGGATAAGAATATTAATTTTATTAAGCTAGCAGTTTATTTCACTTCTTTGACTTTCAATAAAACGTGAGTGCTGCAATGAAAACTGGTTTAGATAGTACACATATCTGGATTGTATTTATATTATAGCAATATGGCCTCATACTCAGTTGCCATGTGTTTTGGAATGACTAGTCTGTTGCATTTTATGGAACTAGGAACTTAGAAATTACAAAACAAAAATTGTGACTGTGTAAGAATCTGTAACAAAAAACCCCACTATTTCAAATAGCTAAGTTAGCTGTTCTTGGGCATTGTCATTAGCACATTGCTCTACCATCATGTGCCACCATTCTGGAAAATTGTCATACAATTTCTTGTTGAAGTTGTCTTTCACCTTTTGATACACATTGATAAACATGTTTGAAACATTTTTTGACAAATTCCTTCAGTAGTGTAGATCTTTGGACTTGAACAGCTAGCCAGGTGCAGGTGCATGAAAAAAATCTTTGTTTAAACAAAACCACATTACCAGCACTTGGTTGGGCAGTGAATCTTGGTCTGTGTGCTTCTTACCGGTAAACACCCCAAAGGTTTCAGAGTATGACTCTCTAGTGCTGTCAATGGACTGAACATTTAACGTCAACCGCTTCAGCAAAGAGCTGCATAGAGACAGTGGAATGTCCTGGGTTGAGAACAGACTAGGTAGTTTTGTGGTCTGCAATAACAATGTGTTTTTAAGGGGTTTATGCACATGTCATCGGCTTCCCCGTGGGGTCGAACCCCGGACCAACCAGGGGGATTGTAAAATAAGTCAAGCAAACTTGAAGAATTTCCCCGGGGGCTCGGGGAATCTCTCAAGACAAAGTCCCCTGGGTGAGGTGTCTCTCACCTAAAAAACCCTGTGACATCCTTTTCAAACTTGTGAATTCCCCCATCCCCTAATCGTTGGTCGTAAAACAATGTCAAGATTTTCCCCTACCCTCGGGCAAAGAATCCCATCCATCTCCTTGTATTCCCCAACATATCCCCCTGGTAGGCCCGGGGGTCAACCCCACGGGGAAGCCGATGACATGTGCATTAGCACTTACAATAATAATTATTGTAAGTGCTAATGCACTACATGTACCATACGATTTTCTCTTAGCAGCTGCTACTGGACTTCTTAAAAAAACACCCCAAAGGTTTCAGAGTATGACTCTAGTGGTGTTAATGGACTGAACACAAAGGAAATCAAATACAAGAAAACCCTCCCAAAAAATAATTTCTTTCTTAAATAAACTATGATTTATAAGATACCTTGTTTATCCTATGTAACCTGTTGGTATGGCGTGTATGCGCTGCGTAGAAAACGTGACTTTCGCTTCCTCCGTAGGGCGGGGAGCCATATCCGTTTCCTTATCTCGGTCGTCTTAAAAAGGAAAACGTTATACAACTGATGGCACGATTATTAATATTCATCATTGAATTCGATAAATATTTAAGCTTGAGCTTATGACTCTCAAGCTTTGCTGCATTCCACCAACAGGAGAAGTCGAACGTATGCCATATCTAAGATATCTGTATAAAAGATCAAGATATCACTGTGATACCTTACCTTCGATCCACAATTCACTGAAAGAACTATCCAAATCGCCCACATCGTCTTCCCGCGAAGAAGCCATTACGGCAGCACGACATCAACACCCAACAAAACAGAAAACATTCTTTGGACGAACGCTTTACTTCGTTAAATAACTAACCTAGAACTCGCAGTGAATTTTGACGACAAGAAATGTCTACAATAACACCGTTTTCTTGAAAAAGAGCACTGCACGGTTCCACGCACGATTGCACGGATCTATCAATCGAAATCTGCCAGTCGCTATTTTTCCTTCGCCTCTTCCCACGAAACCCCGCGCGCCTCAATCCATCCTCGTATCCAATCTTCTCTCCCCATAAAACACGTAAATAGCGACTGGGTACGAGTCTGAATAACGAGCGCTCGTTCTCGCGCACTCGCGCCTGTTTTTGTGCAAATTGGAAGAGCCGAGAAGGAACTGGGCCTCGTAGAGTGAAGAGTGCCAGAAGTTAGTAGGGTGGGGTGGGGTGTGAAGTGGGATGGGTGGGACGGCCTAACGCCCAGGATAAATTTTCAACCCGGGCTGAGATTCGCAATGTAATCAGCCCGGGGTGGGGGGAAGTTGATATGTGTGTGGGGGTAGGGTGAAATTTCAACCAGGGATAAAATTCGCCTTGTAATCATGTCCTAAATAGCGCTGGCTTAATGACCTAGTTGTAGGTCATAACCTCTTTTGTGATGATGTCATAGGGGCATATATAGTTCGTAATTTCAAGTCCTTTTGAAAGTTATTGGCTTCTAAGGGCACAAAAATGTAAAGACTAGACTTTGAAGCGTTTGTGAAAACAGGTGTTTTGCTTTGGAAAGCCCTTCTGTAAAACCTGAGGAAACCTCTGTAAATCTGGGGGAACTCACTGGCTGCGGTGAGGCCAGGATCTATTAAGGCAAGCGACCATCTTCGAGACAGCAACTTCAATCAAAACTTGGTTCCAACGTAGCGTTTAATACCAAGACTACACCAAGGGCATAGCCCGAATATAGCCAAAGATATCCAGAACGTAGTCAGGACGTCCAGGATGTAACCAGAGAAATATTTACACTAATACACTTCTATCTGTGCGAAAACTACAATCTTAGGTGATGAAGTAATGTGAATAAGAAATTTTAACTAACCACTACCTGATACAGTTGTAAAAAAACGATTGGATAAAACGGAATTTTCCGATAACAACATAAATTACCTTCAAAAGTTACACAGGTGGATAACAGTTTCTATCAGGTTGAGTTACAGCTTGAGTGCTTATTACAGTTGTGATCTTAACAGAACAATTGACGCTTCAACGAGCAACAACAGCTTGCGTTTACGGATTATTGAACTTAAAACTAAAGAATAAATATTTCCTACGTCGGTTTTTATATTTTTAACAGCGAAAGCAAAATAAACCAAATGACGGTAAATCCTCTCATCACACGTTCGACCTAGTTAGTTAATTCCGCTTCTGTCACATCGCAATACAGTACACAGAGTTAATGTCCTCCGTGTACCACTTCCTGAAATTCACGGATATTTCGAGTCTTTTTGGAACAGTCGTCACAGTCCGTGTATGCTCTTTAAACAAATACATACGTAATGAGAGTAAGTGTCCTGCGCGACTTTAATCCGCGAGATATGTGCGCGAGAGCCTGGTCCCCTGATAACTATCATGATAATTACAATAATAACGACAACGATAATGTTGGTGAAGGTGATATTGATGGTGGAAATGACGTTAATAACAGTAAATGAACTTGAGTAGAGTTAACCGTAATTGTTATCTATGTAATGCTTAAAACAAGGAAGGTACCAAACATGGTGCGAGAGTGGAGATACCAAGCAACGCGTTTTATGAGAAGCGGCAAACGTGTTTAACCGGCCGCCTTTGCCGTGCAAAACATAATTTTCCTTCAGAAATGTCACATAAGTTCAAACATACTTTTTAACTTCTTTTGCCAGACTCAAAATACGTTAAAAACATTGAGTACACACACCGAAGGCTCTGTAAGTTTTAATATAATTTCATATCACTACTCCAAGCCTTTCTTAAAAATAGCAACAATGCTTTGCTATTCCTTGTTACCATTCAGAAGAGGTTGTATCGTGAATGGACGCCGGTCCCAATGGACCCACAGCCAACCGCCATTTCGGCATTTGCCTTGATAAGCTATAGCGGGTGGGCAGTTTTTGTAACTACGTGTTATCGACCACCAATGGACTTGCAAACACTTCTTTACTTCTACCGTGTAGCTATCCCATTCCTAACTTCGTCGAGGTGTCCATTCTGATTAAGTACGTGACGCGGCGTTACAAAACAGTTTCAACCTTGATCGTTTCTTGTTCCCCAGTCTGGGTATTAGTCTGAGTATGGCTTAGCTCGTGTCCAGTCTCATCGCCGCCAAGTTTCTGATTTTGTTTGCTGATAGATTTTGAGTTGCCCTTATGCACGCGGTTAGCAGAGCTGACGTGAGAAACTCTTTCAGACCTCCACTTCAGGAGCTTGTGGTGTATCTCTGCTCGAACATCACTGTTCCTCACAACATGCAAGAGAAATATTAGCATACCCTGCAAAAGAAAAAATCAGTATTGAAATTAATTTTTATTTCAATATACAACTAGAAACAAGCTAGAAGACGTTTCCTACAATACCAGTACAGACACTACCAACGTCTCGCCCTGGAAAGCTGGTTACTATCTTACAACAAAAATATCTCCACCATTGCCAACAACGCCATGAATCTTACAAACGACGTATGACATCAACTACAGATAAAAAATACACAAACCGACTAATTTTACTAACAATACTGGCATACGGACATTTGACTGACTAAATATGGATCGAAACTCACCAATGACTGCTACAGTCTTATCGGCCAATAACATCAAACCTTACGGCTGACAGACAACCAATGACATAAAGACTTCGTTTAGGCATCAAGTTAATAACATTATGCCATCTACTGCAGTTGTCGAGACATTGGTTATTTTCATTTCAAAAGTTCTTCTCGGGACAGTCGTGCTTTCGCAAGTGATGATTTGTCTCCTGTGGTCAAACCATTGACGGCAATCGTACTTTATTGAACTAACACAGTCACGGGATACTGAATTAAGCAACAACTAGCAGAGAAAGTTAGCAAACGATTAGGCTGGCTTTAACTGAGTTCTAGTTTGGCGTTTGTTCGGAGTTATTTTCGGTTTGTTTCCCTCTTTGTCTGCTTACTTAATATAATACAGAATCCAATGAAGCAATAAACATACCTGTGAGGAATTAAGAATGGTAAATATGTACTGGAATACCAATCCCGCGTCCGTGACGACTAACAAGCCAAACATCCAGGTTAATCCCAACAGAGGAGATAGGATGATGCATGCTTTGAAACTTTTCCTGAACAAAACAAAACATTACGAAAAGTTTGAGAGAAACACTCGTCCGATTTCAAAAGGTTTCAAAGGTTTCTTTATTTCCACACAGCAATACAAATTACTGATAAATTTTACACAGAAACGTAGTGACAATAAGGCTATAAGCACGCAAAAGCCCGCTAAATATTTCTTATGCATATGTAAACGAATTTACTACTACCCAAAAAAGTAAAGGAGTGTCAAGATTTCGGACGTTTTTTTTTTCTCAAAGAAAAACCAGTGTCACCGGAATAACTAACAGGAAAATGTACAAGCGTTATGGCCAAGGCAGTTGTGACTTCAGGCAGTTACTGTCACCTCAGAGTCAATTACTCTTTAACTGAAAACATTTATGCTGAGTATAACTAGGTTATTTTGAAATACTAGGAGCAAAAGGAAAAATAAATCTGATTTAGCAGTTGAGGTATTTTAATGAGTGACCCAACTATGATCCGCCCGTCATTAACTGATTGCTTCATATAATTTATTCAAGATTGATGAAAACTAATCTATGGCGATATAAAAAAAGTAAGCAGATAAAAGTTTTGCCACCTTCCTTTCACCGGTAAAACTTACTTAAAGGACTTCAGTGTTGATGGGTTAGGCTCTTGCAAGTTTCTGATTTCTCGTAGTACTGCCAAGAGTATTATAATGTTGATCTGAAAATAATTATTTCGTGTATGTAATCAAATGGTAAGGTTGCACTTGCGACTTACATCCAAGAAGCCGATAACTAAGATGAGTCAGTCACACAGTCAGTGGATCAATGTCTTCGGCAGTCATTCATTTAGTAAGTCAGTCGGTCGGTCGGTCGGTGAGGCTGGTCAATAGTCAGTTCGTCTGTCCGTCAGTCAGTCAGTCAGTCGATCGGTCGGTCGGTTCGTCGGTCAGTCAGTCAGTAGCTTTGTCAATATATCCGTCCGTCAGTAACTTAAAGTCATCATAGAGTCGCCAGCGTAATTTACACCTAGAAAGAAAAGCAAAAAACAAACAACAACAACAACAATAGCCATTTCATGATTTGCGGAAGCAAATGTTTGACAAATTCACTTACAGCTGTTACGAGCAGGACTGGGGCAATAAATGACCAGCTTAAGTTTTTAGAGAATGACAGCCAACAGCTATAAGAACAATAAAAATATCATACAATTGCAGGAAGCCTCAAACTATATCAATACTTGAAAGCACTAAAAGAAAAACGGGATAAATAGCAATGATATAAATAACGTCTTACAAATTTTGGTTGGCATAGGATTGTAACACCCCTCTTTCAGTTGCACTAATCACAAGAGAAATAACCACTGGTATGATAGGAAAACCTGCCAAAAGTTAAAGAAGATAGAAAATAATTTAAATATAACGCCTTTACATTGGCCATTTAATGGTTTGTTGGCTTCAAATTCTGATTGGTTTATTTCTGCATAGCTTATTACTTGAGAAAGTGGGGCATAAATAAAGAAACCTAAGTGTGCCTAATGTGTCATAACATTATACTAGCTGCAGACCCTTGAAAGGCAGCGTTTGGGTTCATCGCACGTTGTTATCATAGGACAAAATGAAAGACTTTCTATTTACTACAAAATCCTCCTCAATTGATGAAATATTACATCGAAGATACGAAGAAACACTTTTCATTTGAAGACTTACCCCATGCAAATAAATAAAGGTATCTCATGTTAACTGTGCTGAAAACTTCAACGATCATGACGTAGAGATACACTCCTTCCAACAACATCCAACCAAACGACGCCAAGAAGAAGTAATGAAGCAATATGGCCACTAGTACGCATGCGGGCTACAAAGAAACATCGAAAAGAGACAGGAAACTAGAGCAGTTTTCGTTAACTCAAAACCAAAGTAATTCACAACAGACTGAAACAGGGACTTGAACCAATTAAAATTCGAGACAAAAACATGCAGCTGGTATCAAGTGCAGTAATATTTCAGGTATATGTAAGAACAAGTCATGACTGGATTTGTTTTTGCTTCTCAATGGTTGAAAAAGTGGCAGAGTTTTGCCAACCAATCAGTGATGGAAGAGCACAACAAACGCTAGTTACTATCGACAATCAACTGAAATCCACGTCACTGATTTAAAACATTGACCATTAGAAATTAGAGTTCATTTCCTGCATAGCAATCAAACATAAAGGGCTAACCTTATTGTTCGTTGCATTGATTCCTGAGAGAAAAATCAGCTGAGCGAGGAATAGTGCTGAAGCAAGATTAATTCGAATCTGAATTCCTTTGGCTTTCAGTTTCCTGTACGAGAATGAAACGAACCAAAAGGATTTTGATTATGCAACAGCATATATGTATATATGGGGGAGCAGGGATGGCGCAGTGGTGAGAACACTCGCCTTCCACCAATGTGGCCCTGGTTCGATTCCCGGACTCGGCGTCATAAGTGGGTTGAGTTTGTTGTTGGTTCTCTTCTCTGCTCCGAGAGGTTTTTCTCCGGGTTCTCCGGTTTTCCACTCTCCACAAAAAACCAACATTTCCAAATTCTAATTTCATCTGCTTGTAAAGCGCATTTGATCATATACACATGGAAAATGCGCTAGTTCTAAATTATTATTATTATTATTATTATTATTGAGAATAAAAATTAGTGATAAAAATTGTGAATGACGTTTCGATGAATCGTTCATCATTTTCAAATTCGTAAAAACTAAAAGTCAAATTCTTGTGAGTTCTTTATATGCTAAAATGTGTGTGGGAATCTCGTTGCATGTAATTAAAAACGCTACAATGTGGAACGTAGAAAGTGATAATTAAGTACTAAATAGTTTTGCTTTGATTGAATCAGATTGAGTGTTCAGCTTAGGTTTCATTTCTTGGATAAAAAGCATTTCGTAAATTAAGCATTCAAATTTCCCACGACATTTCTTTAGAATGGTGAATTGTTCCTGAAGATCTTTGTTTCTCTGATTGTGCGCGTCACGCAGGTGTTTTCCAATAGCAGAGTGTTTGTGTTCCTCAATGCGTTGAAAAAGGTGTCGGCGAGTATAGCCAACATAATCTGCATCACACAGATCACATTTGAATTTATAGACAACGCATTGTTGATTTATTAACGGTGGTTTGGCCTCTGCTACTTTGATGTCGTCGGCAATTTCCTTGCTTGTAAACACTGGGCGTAGATCGCTGTTTACTTTCTTTCCAAGATCGGACAGCTGTCTTCCTACAACGTCGGCTGATCTTTGATCCTTGAACGGCAGAATAATTCGAACGGGCGCATTTGCTTGAACATCGCGAACTTGTTGTTGATTTCGCGACTCCATGAATCTAGTTATTGTGGAATTAATAAGATTATCTGGGTACTTCAGTTTTAAGAAGATCCCTTTCAAGTTGTCACATTCTTCAGCAAATAGATCAGGTGAAGATGAGAGACAGTGGGCTCGGTTTAACATAGTCATTAGAAGGGATCGTTTGTAACGGGCATCAACATGGCTTTGATAGTGGAGAAGTAGGCCTTTATTTGTTGTTTTCCTGTGGACACATGTTTTCAGCTGTTTCCCAATCTTTATGAGTTCCATTCCGATGAAAGGTAGTTTGTTGTTATTTGCAACTTCCATCGTGAAGCTGATTGCCGGGTGTGCTTCGTTTAATGTTGCCAGGAAAGCCGTAGCAGTTGGAATATCTTTTACCGCGGCTAAGGTGTCATCCACGTATCTCTTATAAAAGGAAGGTAACTTATCTTCGCTTTCTAGTTTCTCCTCGATCGAACACATAAATGTGTTCGCCATGAGTGGCCCAAGGGGTGACCCCATCGCTACTCCATCAATTTGTTCATAAAGACTGCCGTTGAATTGAAACAGCTGATGTTTTGTAGCCACTCGTAGAAGCTCAACAAGGTCATCCTGGGTTATGTTAAGGTTGTGTGTCTCATTGAACCAATTTCGAGTGAAGGCCTTGTTCGCAAGAATTTGGATGGTTTCTTCTAGGGGCACGTTCGTGAACAATGCTGATACATCATACGATACCAAAATATCGTCCTCGTTGAGATCCAGCTCGTGGATCTCTTCAGCAAACTGAAACACGTCAGAGATCGTATGGTCGTTAATAGACAGGGGTTTCAGTTTCTCATCAAGCCATTTAGCAAGAGCGTAGTTATATGTCCCTGTGGCGGACAGAATTGGTCTCATCGCCAGTCGCTCTTTATGCGTCTTGGGCAGACCATAAAGATGTCCTAGTCTGGACCCTTTCTGGCAGACAGTATCAGCGATGTGCTTTGGAAGAATTCTCCGAACTACAGAATCAAGATGTTTTTCTCTCTCTAACAATGGGTGGTAATGCTTTGGCGGTCTTCCTTTAGTCCCAGGTCTTTCCAAAGAAACTGATTTAAATTTTGTTTCGTCATTGATAGAGGCTTCACTGAGTAACCGCACGTAGTCAGATTTGTTCATGACAACGACGCCTGACCCTTTGTCTGGTTTTCTGATTACAATATCATCTCGTTTCCTCAGTTGGTTAATGGATCTCACAAGTGCCTTTGGTGGTCTTGGGCCTTTACGCTGCTTGGTAGCAGGTCTTGAGGCAAGATGAAGTTAAGAAAACACACAGCAAACTTTTGTAATTGCTATTATAGATTCAGACAGTTACTTAAAATTCAACCTTCAACACTTTGTGTTATCATTCTCATGATGTCGGTTGTTATTTTCACCCCAAAAGGTCAGAATCAAATAGAGTGGTGTGTTGTCTTAAGGACCGCTCTTCTGGATTTCCGGAAAGCTTTTGACATGATAAATCACCACACCGCGGTTGTCCGTTGAAATTGTGCAATCTTGGCGTAAAGCCTTCTGCAGTTAACTAGATAATAGATTTCTTGAGAGACAGCCAACAGAGGGTGGAACTTAATGGGTCATTTCAGATTGGCTCAGTGTCCCTGCTGGAGTTCCTCAAGGGATCCGTTTTGGTCCTTGGTTGTTCCTTGTTATGATTAAGGACCTTAAACTACCCAAGGGGTCGTTTCGTATGGGGAAATTTGCAGATGACACTACAATTTCTGAAGTGGTCTCTCCATCCCAGCAAAGCTTACTTCAGCAAGTTGTAGACCACATTGCTAAGTGGTGTCAGGAGAATCGTCTGCAACTGAATCCCACCAAATGCAGGAAGAAAAAAAATAGCATATCCAATTACTACCACTTGCTTATGGTGTGTTGGCACTGCGAATGGTGTGCAAAGTTGACCGCCGACTGGTTAGCTTAGATCGTAGAGCATCTGACTACCGTGCGGCAGGTCGCGGGTTCAAACCCAGGTCGGACCAGCACTCAGAACCTTTGAAATAATTGAGGAGAAAGTGCTGCCTTTGTAATGACACTGATCTAGAAACGGTTAGACTTACTGGTCTTCTCGGAGAAGGACAATAAACCGTACGCCCCGTCTCACAGTAGACGTAGAAGAACCACTTGGGACGTAACAAAACTCTGGCAGTAACCACCCCTAGTGTCTGCTCTAAGGGGGAATGATGTCAATTGGGACGTGTGTCCCGTTTCACTCTCCCGTAACTGTGGTTGGTTCCGCAGCGACAAAATCATTAGTTTAGATTAGATAGCTGATCTTAACTTAGCGTGTTAGCTTCATTGAGTTCATTTTTGACTTCACTTTAATGAACGCATCAATAATTTGTGCATCCGATCTTGTCCAGTTGTTCGCGCTTAATAGGAAATGATGGTCGCATCACAGTAACCGCGTGAAAACAGAATGAAATAGACTCAAACAAGACACGCATCTTTCAGAAGAATAGGACTCACATGAACACAACGTGAATAAAGACGACCAGGACCTCTCCCATGAGGGACAAAGCGCATCCTATGTACGTTATAATCGATAACGAAACTTCGTGTTCCCTGGCATTCTGATGAAAAAAAAAAAAAAAGGACATCAAATTCATGTCACAGTAAGTGTACATTTAGCAATTCTAGTGTCCTGAGAACGCGCGCTCGATATTAATTGATGCTTAGCCGACAAGACCGTAAGCCGAGATGGCTATGTTTAGGGATATTTCCCAAGACTGTTACTCAACAGATGTCCTGTGATATATGTAATTTAGTATCTCGTGGAGGAAAATGGCAGATTTTCTCCTGCAATAAACTCAGCAAACTGTGCTTTGTTATCAAAGTGTTCAATAATAAAACGTATTCTACCAGATTCCTACCTTCAAAGGAGTAAACTGCATTAAAACAGCAAAGTTTGTCAGGTGATTACAACTGCACACTGTTGCCTCAAGCGATGACTCGTCCAATACGGAACAACCTTCACTCGACCATGAACCATTCGATGTCCTAAGGGGGCAAACATATTACATGAAGGATTTATCCTAGAACTGCGGCACTGCAGATTTTTTCGCAGATAAAAATACATTTGTACGTAAATGTATACCAACGCACCAATCACTGGAGTACGAACCTCCCCATGGAGGGTATATTTCCCATACATAGTTAAACAGTTTTAAAAAGTAGGTTTCTCGAATATGACCATACTTAATGAGCGTTTTTGCAGTTGTATCACTACACGAAGTCCTGAAAAAAATTATGCTTAAATTTCAGTCTACCATTGGAGCAACTTATAAAGAATGATATTAATTTTAATCCCAACGATACCGTATATCATTAATTATGAAGGCCCTGGCAAACGAGGACACATTGTTGCGGACACAAATGTTTCCCTGTTTCCCGCGCGCAAAACATTTGTTGCGGACACAAAATGTGTGTCCGCAACGAATGTTTCCTAGTTTGCGCAGTATGGAAAGACAACATTTGCGTTGTGTTCCGCTCGTATACTCACCCAAGAAACATCATGAGCAACAATGTGTCCGTAACGATGTGTCCTCGTTCACCAGGGCCTTGAGGCCTTGTTGGATTGGGTTCAAACATCATTGGTTCATTTTACTGTTGGGTGTCAAAAATAACCGAGCAGGAGGGTCGATACCAAGCACGTAATTACTTTTGAAACAGATATTTAGTAAGTGTTCAGTGTTCATCAGATCACACAAGCAGTGCCCCTTTTCTATTTATGACAGGACTGGTAGAGATTACAAAAGTTAGTCTAATTCTGATGTCCTTGATCTCTTTTCTTCCAGTGGTAAGAGTTTGTCTGAGTAAGAACGTGAAACGCGACAAAGGCCGTATTAATCCTTAGACATACCTCAACCAACAGCAACCAAACAAAGAAACAAACAATCAAGCAAATGATAAAGCTATGACTGAAACCAACTGATCTTAAGATATCGCTGAATTGGCTTACCAAACGTCCTCCTTCCAAAAGACACATTTTCTTTGAACTTTTCCTTCGGGGATCTTAATAAAGAAAATTCTGCTTAAAAACCAAACAGCTCTTTGATATGATAACCATAACAACTTCATTGGCCTAACTCTCCATTCGTTTCTAAAAAGATAAGTAAATTGAAATGCTCTAGTAATACGAGTGTTACACGTTTTCTACGGTGAAACTGACATGTATAATCACAACTAAAAGCGTCTCACCTTGGGATGGCTAAAAGTAATTTTCACCAGATTTGGAAAGGTTTGATTGTAAGGGGGACGCAGTCCCACTCCAATAACATTAGAACTCAGTGTAAAGCTGTAAAGTGAAATGAAAATGCACATGTTATGGCTAGCTACTGTCACTATGCTGTGATATTGAGAACAAATTTTTTTATGGTACCAGAAGCGCAGCGGTGAGGCCGTTACAGCGAGGTGTAATCGTGTCCGCGGTGATATAAATCGTCATTGTGGTTTATTTTATCTATCTTGATTGTTACGGAGAGAGTACCGCTGGGCTAACATACTTTGCTCGGACAAGACTTTGCTTTGACAAGAGCCGACTTGCACACCACTAGACTGCTGCCTGTAGATTTCATTGAAAATAGTTTGGGAGCACTGGCAGCGTTTTACTGGCATTACGCTTTTGATTAAAGAGTAGAACTATCCATTTCGACAAGCTGATCTTAACACCAGTTTGATCGACACTGGACCAACCTTGAAAACGAAATGTCTTACTTGTCATGCTGACTCCAACTTGAATCTTGTTCCCTTCGCCGGTGCAGTGTAACCACAACAACTCGCCCTGGCAAAAAATAGCCGGGCTTCATTCCAGTGAAGTTTAATAGCTGATGCCTTAAGTCTTAGCACTAGGCGACATACTAAATCAACAAAACAGTCGTACATTACGCACGCGATCTTTATTATTTATCACCGGGTTTCGTGACAATTTCTCTTATGTACTCTAAACCTCACCGAACAAGCATATGCTTCAGAAAAACAATATTCCAGCACTACTTTTGATAACATCCACTATATGACAATGATAATTTTCCTAAACTCCACTATTTCTTTCATCTTTCCAGATGCGGACAATCGTGGCCAAAGTTGTTGGAACACCTCCCCTCTTTCGCTCTAAAACCCACGATTTAAAGTATGTCCTTTACGTTTTGGAAAAAAGACCAATGGAAGCCAGTGTAATTGACCCCCCTACCACTAGCAATGTTGAACCTTCTTCGCGTGTGTTTTTGATTATGAATGTTGCGAAGCAGCGCCCACAGGGTGGCAAGTCTTGTTATTCATCCTTTCTTATGGGATCCCAAAAACGGAAAAATTGCCAACGTACGTTCTTCATGTCAGTGTTTGTCGTCTCAATTGAACCAAAGAAAATGACGCTATTCTGATCGCAATGGTTTTTATTTCCCAGATTTTCGTCAACATTGACAGGGGGGGAGAGGGTTGGGGGGTTGGCCGTCTTGGGCCGTGTTAGTCTTAAGAGAGGCTGTTTGAAGTCATCTGCCGTGAAGTGTCCCAACACTTTTGGCCAGGATTGTAGATGGACGATGTTGTCGCATAAGCTTTATACAAATGGTGAAGATTTTACCAAACTTTGTGTAATTCTCGGTAGAGTTAATATCTAATAATGATAATAATAATAATAGTAATAATAATAATAATAATAATAGTAATTATAATAATAATAATAATAACAAAAATAATAATTTATTTACTTAGCTTAGCGCTTTTTAACATTAAAATGATCAAAAGCGCTTTACATGAATTTAATATATATATATATATATATATATATATATATATATATATATATATATATAAATACAATAACTATAACGAATTATAAGAAATATCATAAAACCTAATACTAAAAATACACAATTGACCAACCCCTCCCCCCCAAAGAAAAAATATGTAAGACTATATAAAACTCTATCTCAAACAGTGGCTCTTCTTTCCTCTTCTTTGTTTTCTGTTTCTTGTATCCTTTCAAGCCCGTTGTCGTTACCTTTTGATCACTTGCCGAGCTAACTTTATAATAGAATAATAAAGATAAGACGACTTACTCCCAGCGCTTGGATCTTAATCGGTCTTAAGAGAAAATTTGTTCAGTTTTAAATCAACGAATAAAGATGAGAAAACTAACGGAAGGAGGTTATCAATTCGGTTTTACTCGCGGAGTAATTGCTCGTTGGGGTTGTCACTTGGCTTGTCCGGATATCGTTCTAGAATACGGTCTTTTATCTTCTCATACTGAGCTCTTGCTCCTTCCAAACTAAGACCCTTGTATTCAAATTTAGACTTCCACGAAACGGAAATCTTCCTTGGCTGCCATGTTGACAATGAGGGAAAATAGCCCGCTTTACGAGTGTCGGCTAACGCGTCGGTGCGACCCGTTAGCTTGTGGGAACGACTTCTTTCAATTATGGGCCGTTTCTATTCATCCCAGTTAGGCAGGAGTGTTTTTCATGTTTCATGTTTTCACACGAAAATTGGTTCGGAATAGCCGGGAGACAAGCTAAACGATGAAACATTTTCATCCATTTCTCGTTACGTTGAAATGTTTGATCATTTACAATAGCCAACCCAACCAACAAAGCGCACACAGCCGGTAAAAAAAATAAATTAAATTAAAAGAAGAATAAATAAATAAATAAATAAACAAATAAATAAATAAATAAATTGCCCCACCTTTGAGGTTGTACTTCTCCAAAACGAAATGTTTAGCTTCGTTTACATAAACAATGCCCTAAAACCCATTCAAAGCCCGTTTTGTCCCGCAACTTATAAAAAGCCTCGCACGTGTTCTGCCGGAGCAAACTACCCTAGCGCGGTACACGATCAAATGCCTGGGGCCTGTTGACTTGTAGGGAGGCTAGTGCTACAGTTTCGAATTAGTTGTCTTATTAATGATAAAGCATACACTTACCTGTGTCATTAAACACACTAGATGCCAGTTCGACTTTATCACCAGAGTCAAAACCAATTGCCACGGGCTCAGGGAATCCCTGTGGTACTTTCCTTACCTTTACACCTTAAAAACAGTAAAGGGTCAAGTCAGCTGGGAAATGATTTGGATCCAGGAAAGAACAAAGAGCTAGAATGTCTGTGTGTAGATATCGCAGTATGGACAAAGTGTTCTAAAATTGCAAGTCAGTGGGGCAGGAGGTTTTGTCATAAAAAAATAAAAATCTCACTTTGAGGAATGTGCTAAGCGGCACTTTCGTTCCCAGGGAAGGGATTCTCTTCCTCGATCCCGTAATCCTCTCCGGAATGAAGAATTGAAGGGCAATAGATTTACTGTCATTGCAACTGGTTTAGAGCTGATTCTATTAGTAATAATACATCACTGGTGAGGGCTCAAGTCACACATGAGATGAAGCCTTTGTTATTAACACGAAAAGACGCTCGTTTTGGAATTTTGAACATAGCGAATTCTAGCTCTGTGAGACGGGCGCATTATTGTGTAAACAGCGAGATATGGCCAAGGTGTAACACATTTGAAATACAAGGGTGGCGAGAGAAGAAATGAGGAAAATGTTATGTCACTGTGACACTGTGTATATATGGGCGGAGTGTTCTACCACCTCCCCTGTTCTATTGTTTGCTACTGACGCCTGCGTCATCCTTTCATATCAAAATTACATCATAGATTTCAAACACGTACTTAGCTCTGGTTGAATTTCCTTAAAGTATGTTATTTTCCCTGATTTGCAGTACTTCTCGCAGCATTCGAAACTGTTTTTCTCAATTTTGCAGTTACCAATTGAAATCCCGCTCGCTGTTTTGCAGGACCAAGCGTAACGCAAACTCTGTGAATGAAATCAGCCAATCAACAATTCATTTATATTATGTTCTCCTGCATTATTTTCAACACTTAAATGTGACTCGCATTGAATACGCAAGCGCGTGAGCATATAGTCACTGGTAATTGTGATCGCATAGGTTATAGCCGTGTTCCTGAGATCTAGTTCAACTGATAGATGATCAACTGCAAAACCTGTACAAGTTGAACCACTCAGGGTCTAAAGGGCTCACTCTACGCTTTTGTGTTAGACTGATAGCAATAAAAATAGAAACAAAAACGTATCAGTTTGGTCATCCGCAGGGACCATACGAATTCATGAAATTTGAGACAATATAAATCTTTGCCTTTAGAGTTGGAAACAGATAAACTAATCATGATTAATAGCATAGTTATCATTAAGCCTTCTTTCTTATCTTGAGGGAAGAGCTAGGATCATGGAAATGAGGCCAAAGTTGGTTGCGGTGTTATTCTATATTAAGACTGAGATAATGTCAACCTTTTACGTTTTTTTTGTGACGTTATTCGATAGCTAAACCGAGTAATCAATGCGAATCGGTCGCTTAAAAAGGCAAAAAGGCACGGGATCTCTTCTGAAAAGGTATGCCTATCTACAGGGACGGGTCGGTTGCGTTTGATATCGCTTCTTCTACTTATTAGGGAAAGAGGCTTACTTTCGGTGGGTCCTTGCTGTTGAATTTTACTCCTTGTTTGATACTTCTCGGATTCGCTTATTTCTGGGGATGTGACCATGGAGACAGTGCACTGTAATAAGTGAGGAAAATAATATAACTGACGTATTTACCTTCCACTGTGAGTTATTGGTATCGACGTACAAGCAGTTCGAAAGCTGCGAATCAAAAAGAGATACAATTAATTAAAATGTACTTTGTACTGAGCAATGTATTTCTGGTTTTTGTGAAGGTATCGTATTAAGTTTCAACGACCTACCTTGAGTCCACTACAATAAATGTTGATGTGCATTCTCTCAAACTTTCTCTGATGTTTGCTATCCGGCGATAATATCTCGAAATAAAAAGCCTGCTTGTCAGGCGCTAGAAAGGGAAAGGGAAGGAGGGGGTCGGTGGGTGGGGGGCGGAACGGACGCACGCGGAGCAAGGGGAGAGAGCGCGGAGGCTACGAAATGCATACACGGAATGCAAATATTGCGGACCACTCGGTCCGCACCCGGGGCGAGTCGCATAAAAGCGAGGCTAGTAAGGCTTCGATGTTTTATTTTGACATCCCCAGAAAGGCTAGTTCCTTCGACGTCGATTTGGCTCGTTTTGTTTCGCCCTCCCTACGCGTTTTTGTGTTCCTGAATGCCACCAGAGGGGAGTGAAATCTTCCACAGCATAGAAAGTGTTTTTCTCAGTTTCCCCATTTGCCTCTTAGGGGAAAACAGACGAAGGAAAGGAGTTCACTATATCTCCGAAGGAACTGTTTAAGTTCAGCCTGAAAGATCTTAGAAAATGTGTAAGCGATCGCATTTACCTCCAAGTCGTTGTTATTTGGCTCAATGCTTTTACTGGCTTCAATGACGGGGCAGTTGAAGTTCATTCGCTTGGTTACTACACCGTAGTATTTGTGTCGTGCGATTCCGTGCGAGTGGACGCGGACGTAAACAAAAACTTCTTCTATGGGGACAGAGGAGCTTTTCTTTACCTTGGGGAAGGTACAGGCCATGCAAATCGTGTTGGAACACCACCAGACACCACATAAGCTCGTCATTGAACCGATTTTTCTAAGATCTTCTATCCTGAAATGATGATCGGACATGATGTAGCGAACAAACTTAAGTTCCCGCGCCGATCCTGAACTCCTTTTCTTCGTCTCAACGAATTGCATTAATCCACTATTTTGCGTTAGAGGTGAATGGTGGAAAATTTTTATCCCTCTTTGAGGCATTCAGAAACACAGCAACTCATACGCACAGCGAAATAAAACAGACCAGATCTACAACGAACCAAGACTTCTCTGCAAAACAAAACATCAAAGCCTGACTAGCCTCGATTTCATGTAGCTCGTCCCGGGCGCCGACCGAGTGGTCCGCCATATTTGCATTCAATTGAACAATATGAAAAGAACAAGTCATCGTGCCCACGAAACAGAAAGACAGACCGTCGCCTCCAGTTATCATACAATTGCCAGCCTCATGTCTATTCGCATTATGAGCCGCAACAATAGGTGCTGAGCCTACTGCATAAAAAAAATAATAATAATAAAAATTTTTTTTTTAAAAAACAACTTATTTGTACAATTAGGGCCTGGACCCAAACATATCTCACAATAAAGAAATGTTAAGGACACCATTGCTAGTATGCCAAACAGAAAACACGAATAATGATAATATTAACATGCTCCTCCCCTGTATGGTAGGAATTTTAATTACCTTGTACTCTCTGCATTCATCGGAATAATTTGATCCGGCTGTTAGAAAAAAAAAGAACACATGAACCAACATTGTCGATTCCAATGAGACATACATTTGAGAGCAACATGGCGCTAATAGTGACTACGAGATTCAAACATGACAACAACAACAACAACAACAAAAAAAAACAGAATGGCCACAAAAACAAAAAAAGCAACAACAAATTAAATCTCAATAAAGCAACAGTAACAACAGTAGCAATAATAACCCCAACCACAGCAGCAGCAACAACCCGGGCAACAACAATGGCAAATACCAGCTTTAGGATTTTAAGGAAAATTGTAAATATACTGAAGGTTTTGTTTCTCCCCCACGTACTTTCTCCATTGGTTCATCGTTATACGTGGTTAAGACTCCCTTTAAGCTGTTACAATCCCTTGATTTCAGTTTCATTGAAGATGTGCTTATGGCGTAACAGCGACCGTGCTGTGTATTGTTAAGAAGTTCCACAGGATCTATTGATGCAGGTGACCCATGATCCTGACCCCACTGGTACTGTCCGTCACTGTTTCGCGTGAGAGCTGTCCAATATTCTCTCTTGTCTTCTGTCAGTGACATTTGGGCATCGCAGAGTTCGTCAACGTTGCTTATTCTCGCCAAGAGCGAATAGGGATCTGCATACTGCTGTGCAGCTGTAGTCCAGTTGAAAAGATCATAAACCACTTCGTACTGGAAACTGTAAGTATCTAATTCCAAAAAACAAAAACTCAAAGCAACATCAAAAATTACTGGTTTATTTAGCCAGCGAGCGCAATCTATTGAGCCTTAATACCGTCCAATGCGATACAACTTTATAGCCATTATCGGTCCAAATTTGTATAAAACTACTCTACTTGTGCAGTGAATCCATAATAAGTGTCGGCCACCCGACTTGAAAAACATCGGGTCGCTCAAGTAATTTTCAAGTTTTCTCCCCCGTGTAGCAAAATCCATTATAAACTCATTATGTTTTGCTATGCTCTGAACAATTTATCTGAGTTCTCTCTTTTGGAGATCTAACACCATTTGGTGCATCAAAATCTCTTACCTTAGTTTTGATTTAACCCGAATTTTGACCCAGGGGATACAAATAGCCATTACATGGCCCATGTAAGCCACAAATTGACCGCCCAGACATTGCGGTTAATTAATCCAGTTAGTATACACCCAAACAACATGTAATGCAGATTATCTTGTGCAGGGAATAACCTAAAAGTTGGACATGCTCAAAATTCTATTCTTATCTGTAAGATAAACCTTTAGTGTAAGAATAATTGCCTGATCGTGGTATTTTTGTACAATGATCATGATATCTGATCATTGTACAAAAATACCGCGATCAAGGCAATTGTTCTTACACTATGTCTCGGGAGTTGTATTATTATTATTATTACCAACCCAAGAAATTAATGGCAAATGAAAGTTAATAGACGATCATTTATTACAAAGGATTAATACAGCTTTCTTATAGTTTGTAACTTAATAACTTTTCTATTATCTATTGTTTTGTAAATTTTAGATGAATTATAAATAAAATTATTAGTATTCTTACTGTTATTATTATTATTATTATTATTATTATTATTGTTATTATTATTTAAGGAAGAGCAACACATGATGAATTTCGTTTAACCAATTTTTCGTGAACCAAAAGAGGGAGCATATGCAATTCATTTCCAGATACATTTTAGCTACCCTGCTTTCTGAGTAGGGGCCAACAGTTATCAGTTAGAGTGGTCTAGTTAGGCTGAACCGAACCGCAAATAGGTTGGCATTGGTGCAAATGTAACTTTTACCTTTTCGAAGTGTTAGTGTTAGGTCAGATAGTTTCGCAAAGGAATTGATACAAAATTTTTATCATGTATTATGCTGTCTTCTCCTTTAGCCGGTAGGAAATTCCTTTTTCGTCAAATAAGTTCCAAAGTTTTACACTTGCAGTCGCATAGCATAAACTATCTAGGCCTCGTAAATTGGTCCTGGCCAGGAGCCCATGGGCTCCTGTCCTGGCTCAGTGATTTCATGCGATCTTTAGGCATTTTATCACGCCTATTTTTCAAGAGAGGATTAAAATTCTTAAGCCGTATCAACATTTAATAAGCGATAACGTGCAGGCTGCTGTCGGAAGATTCAGGGGTGACTTTCGGCTATCATTTCATTACTTTATCCTCTAAATATCTTACGCTACATTTGAAACGCTCTTCTACGTCAAGGGAAGATTGAGGTGTTGTGATTCGGCTGACTATACCTAACTTTTTCCACGCAGTTATATCCGTTATGTTTCCCCCAATTATAACTATGCTTTTCAAGTGTGTCAGAATCGGCTTTGTAGTTCTTTAAAACTGATGCCATGGCGACGTTAAACAGAAACCCTTTTAATCTCTGAGTAGAAAATCTCACTTAAATAAGCTAAAATGATGACTGATCTTGATTCGCTTTGTTCCCGGCTATCATGGGCTATCTGCTGCTGCTGTGGGCACTGCTGTACCTATTCGTCCAATACAATCATTGTATTGATATTATGGCTCTGTGTGTCATGAGTAAGAGCTGAGAGCACAAATACAGTCGAACCTCGCTATTTCGAAGTCCCAAGGGAAATGGAAAAAGTTCGAAATAACGGGGTTTCGAAATAACCGGGGAAGCGTAAAATTCGTAACAATGAATCATTTTTTATTTAAATTCAGTTCAGTATGAAGAAGACAGTATATAAAGACAGCAGAGTTCATACATGAGTATTTCAGCCGGAAGAACAGTTCACTAACAGTGCGTTTTGTTTTGTAATTGAATAACACAGCTGCAATTTCTTAGCGGGACTCTGCACGTGAGTCAAGCATTGCAAGTCACCAATTACGCAACACGAGCTCAAGTAAAATACAATACGTTTCCAGCTGTGCTCTTATGTACGTACTCTGTTTTTGACAAGTTCGAAATAACAGGGTTGATTTAAAGGAGCACTGTCATCGAGATTTTTGCTGTTTTTGGTTCAATTCTGCCAAAATTACTGCCTTTTATCTTTTATCGTGCAAACAATGCTTCTACAGAATCAAAAAGATAAATTCCAATGAAATTTTAGCAAGAAGAGCTAACCATAATAATTTTTTTGGTTATTTTTCAATGCATAGCTTGAATTTTTTCAAATTTCAATCCATTTCCATCCTCGTCATCTTACATGGACTACAGATGTTTATGGTGTCAATGCAGTACTACAGCCTTTGGCAACAAAACTAGACCATTATTTTAAGGTTTCCACTGATGCATTGGCAGTTTTAAGCTTTTTAAAGTGATGGTAAAATAGCGTGACACTGCCCCTTTAAGTTGTAGGGTAAGAACGATCAGTTCGAAATAGCGGGGAATTCGAAATAACCGAGTTCGAAATAGCTGATAGTAAACCACTGAAAACATAGGGATTAGAAGGGTAAATCCAAAAGAATTCGATCTTCGTTCGAAAAAGCGGGGACTTCGAATTAACCGAGTTCGAAATATTGGGGTTCGACTGTAAGTTTTTTTCGGTGCAGAGTTTAGAAAATAATATCAGCTGCCATCGAATTTTGAACAGCGAAAATGGTAGCCCGAAAATTAGCACATGTCTTCTGTTGAAAAAGAAAATATCGTAAATCAAATATCAATTTGTTCAAATTCCGGCCTTCAAAATAATGTTAAAATTTAACGGCTAGAGTTTTAATATCGCTTAATACCGCAAAAGATATATTTCTTTTCTCTGTTGTGATCTAGAAAACGAGGGTTGCTTTGAATCGTTTGGCATACTTTATATGTGCTTTTCACATGCTTTATACGAATAATTCCACCCAGAACAATTTGAAATTTGACGCATTAATCAAACCACAACTTTTGTAAAGCAATCTTCTCCTTCGGTTCATAGGGAAAATGGCTGCCTAAGCACAGGCTGGCCACACATTGTGCTCTGAAAAAACATTGTGCCTCTCAACTAAAATCGCTTTTACATGCAGGTTGCTGTGAAATTGGAAATATCTTGTTGTGGCATATTAGCAGAACAAGGTTGGAAGATATGAAAGGTAGCATTCTGAATTAGGAACTAGCACTCTGAATATAATGACCAACCAGGTGAGACAGACGCCGGTTGCCTCGTTCCTTAATGATGCCTTAATCACGATATCAGAAAAATTTGAACGTTTCCATGGCAACATGATATGAAAAGAGGTATACTTTATTTAAATGTCCTTTTTTTAGCTAGTGGCTCTGAAGTCTTCCAATTTTATGACCATTTGTGGTAACTTGGTTACATTTGTGTTGTCCGCAACTTTTATTTTGGTACAAATTGAACACATCAATTATTCAGTCAATGTTTCAATTGAATGGCGCATATTAAAACAGAATGTAATTGCTTAAGGTTCTTTACTAAAGGTAGAGGTTGCTGCGTATGGTTAAAAAACATTTACGAGAGACGAAGAATAAAAGAAATTGGTAGGAAAAAGATTCTGTTTCAAGGTAACTTTCAGCATGGAAAACATTTTCGATTTCGACTGTGGTGTTAGAAGAGATGCCAGCCTGAGGAAGTAAAATACAGTATGTTTTGAAAGCATTTGAATTGACGTTTATTGAATGACTTGGGCTTCCGCTTTTGAAGAAAGAGGAATTCTCTCCTGGAAGACACAAACTTTTAATAGGCTAAATATGGCATCAACATGCAATATAAGTGAATGTGTAGCCAAACGTTTAGAAAAGAAGTTTAAAATCACGCAAATAAACAAGTTTCGGTTCAAGCGGGACACAATTGCTTTACTATTTACCCAATATTATTGGCAGTATTAAGACGCCTAGATCTTCAACTCCAAAACGTTTGAAGAGAACACTTACCGAGAGCAGTGTACAGAAGGAGGATTAATACCTGACCATAAAACAAGCCATTCATGTCTGGAGCCATCGTCAGAATGTCGGCAAGCCTGAGAGGAAGCAGTAGATGGGAAGATCTATAAATTATGCAGAACTGTCAAATTGCCATTGAGGTACGGCCAACAACTGAGAAGGAACAAGGTTAGCTAGTTTCCTGTGTGACTGACAAAGATCCTGTTTCACATCTGCATATAAAAGTTATGCTACATAAGGAAGAGGTTTGGTTTATTGACCGCATCACCTTCACAAATCGGATTAAATCATGCACGCCATTAGGACTTTAGAAAGTAACTTTTGGGAAAACCACTATCATTTTTTGTTCTAGACTTTGAAGAAACATTCTTAGTCCAAACAAAAATTAACACCAATGTTTAATTTCAATTTTTGGAATGTCAAATTTTCTTGACTTTTGAGCTTTTTCATATGACCTTGATAATTACGGTCTGTGATATACTGTATAGATCACATTCATTAACATATAAAAAATAAGAGGGTTGCCGATGATGTTTTCGTGTCACTTGCCTGCTATCACTACTGTTCCTAAGTCATTTTGTGATTCACCGTGCTCGACAAATTATCTGCAAAAGAAAGGCTCTTTTATTCACTGTTTTGCAGAGAAAAGAAGTTTCGTTGAACAAAAAGCAAAACAAGGTGAACAGAATTTCTATTTCACACTCCAAATTAAACTTGAGTATGACTGCTAAACGAAATTTAGATAGGGCTGTCATGGCGACGGTGCTTCAAGATATTCCTTTCCTGGCGATTATGTTTTGGCACCTGTCCCTTTGTCAAGGTCTTGATATTGCGAGACTGAATTACTTCGATATCATGACTCATCGTACCTCTGCTTTTTTCATTTCATTATTCTTTATACCCTGTGGCTTTAGAAAGCTGCCGGAAAAGTCTTTCTCAGATGAGATGTAAGATCTAGGCTATGCGACGTTTATTCCCATTTTTCAATCTCTTAAACATTTAATCGTATTAGTTTTCTACTCTAGTTCATTGTACGTGTGTGTCACAGTAGACGTGCTCCGCAAATAGTATTTTTTATCGATAGGCGATTGCCAGCCGCGTCCGACACATTTGTCACTTGCAGTGTTCCATTTATTTGGCGCCGGCTTTGAACAAACTTTCATTTTATCTTCAGTGATATTTCAGTTCTGCCTAGAGCCAGGCTCGAACAGAGATATTAAGCGATGAAGCGAAAGATGCTAATGTATCAGATACCGAAATTACATATACATGTGAATGTCTTTATTTTTTCCCATTTCAACATGCAGATTCGCACTTCTAGCAACATCTTCTTAATACTTCCGCTCATATTTCAAGCGTGTGTTGCTCAGATGAAATCATTTCCCCTTGTGGCATGTTGATTGAGAGCTCTTTTACCCAAGAAGGCTTCCTTAACTTGTCCTCCATAAAACTCTTTGTGTTCTAGATTTTAAAACGCCGACTTAAAATCTAGAATAATTCTTTTGACACGAGGGAATGCATGCTAAAACCCTTAAATGGGTTTTACATATTAGAATCAGTTTTCTGTGACGTTTATTGATCACTCGGATTAATGCAAAAACATTTAATCAAAATTAAAAGGTGCTTTGGGTACTTATACTCTTCCTGTTGAATATCTACCTCTTCATCATAAGACTATTAGAATCAAAACAGCGGCGATATCCATCGGTCTTCTCCCAGCCGGGAATATAATTCAAACACAATTTACTTTAGAAACCTTCTGTAGCTCATTCAATTACACCAGATTACATATTGACTGCGGGGTGATGTTAATTGGGTACACGCAGAAACAACCACCGTTTGCTTCGTTTAAATACATGCTGAAAATTCATAAATTAGCGGATTGACTGGAGTCTTTGGAAAGGTCATGATAAATAGATACAATAAGAACCAATCGAGCGCTCAGAGATTATTTCCGGACATGATTGTTCTACGCATTCAATTGCCTAGACGCCGATGGTAATGTTTATAATTAACGAAGGAAAACTTACCATGCTTACTGTTTGTCTCAATCACCTGTTGCTGTTCTTAGCGCAAAACAGCCTTAGTTGAAAAACGCAGGACTCTCAAATGCCAGTGACTTCAGTGACGAATCTGAACAGTATGTTCTGCCGCACTTGAAATAGAATACGTCGTGATGTAGGCGTAAGGGTCTTTTCAGGTTAACTAGCTGGAACTAAATTGGATTACTCATCATCGTAACCCTTTTCTTATCAAAGAGTGTTTGTTTCTTGGGGCCATGACCATTTCGAATATTTCAAATTTGAAAGTTCCTTGACATAGTTTCGAGGGGGGCTGGGGGCGGGGTGAGTTGTGGGTGGGTTACTTGATCTATGTCTTGGTATAGGGGTGCCGCAGGTGGTTTGAAACCCTGACCCTCTTTATTATGTGCAATGAAAACGTAAAGCTTGTGGGATGTGGCTGGAGTGACAAGGATACTTCACAAATTAATGTGATCAAGTAAGCTGAAGCCACTCAAAAGGCTCTAAGGCCACAAGGTAGCGGGCATTACCCCTTAAATCTACCAAAGCAAAGATTGAGCCCAAGCATTAGCAGCCATGGACAGCTGTTTCGGCCTTGTTAGGCCTCATCAGCATGGCATAGCTAATGCTCAGGCTCAAGTACCCACATATCAATAAAACAAGCAATGAAAACGTAAAGCTTGTGGGATGTGGCTGGAGTGACAAGGATACTTCACAATGAGGCCTAACAAGGCCGAAACAGCTGTCCATAGCTGCTAATGCTTGGGCTCAAACTTTGCTTTGGTAGATTTAAGGGGTAATGCCCGCTACCTTGTGGCCTTAGAGCCTTTTGAGTGGCTTCAGCTTACTTGATCACATTAATTTGTGAAGTATCCTTGTCACTCCAGCCACATCCCACAAGCTTTACGTTTTCATTGCTTGTTTTATTGATATGTGGGTACTTGAGCCTGAGCATTAGCTATGCCATGCTGATGAGGCCTAACAAGGCCGAAACAGCTGTCCATGGCTGCTAATGCTTGGGCTCAATCTTTGCTTTGGTAGATTTAAGGGGTAATGCCCGCTACCTTGTGGCCTTAGAGCCTTTTGAGTGGCTTCAGCTTACTTGATCACATTAATTTGTGAAGTATCCTCTTTATTATGTGCCTATTGTAACAAAACGCCCTCTATTAAAAAAACAGAACGCAGTCAGAGAAAGCACGTGGATGATATCAGTGGTAACGAAGATTGATTGCAGAAGTGATAAGAAACTCTTGCTACAAAAGGCCGACCATTGTTTAAAAGAGCATTACGAAAGCCTTTCCAGAGTATTTCTAAAACAGAATAAGAAAGAAGGACAAATTTTGTCTTCTGTGTTGAAAACAGTACACAAATTTGCATATGTTAAAAGAGACTTGAAACCCTTCCGACATCGCGTAAAGCAATCATTTCATGATTATTCTATTAAAAAATAGTTTACATTTTATATTTCGCTGAGCCACCACTATTTGAGAAAAATTCAAAGATCAGCCAAGTTTCTTGTTTTTGTTTTGCAATCAATTTCGTACTGGAAGCGTGCCAACCTCGTTCCCAGGGTCTCTTCTCTTCCTGCCCCCAGGGGTCGTTTCTCTCTCGCTCCATGGGGCGGGAAGAGGAGAGACCCTGGGAACGAGATTGCACGCGTACAACTTGTCGCCTCGCCATATGACAGGCAAAAAAATTCGACTGTTGCCCGACACTCGTGTCGAAATCTAATTGATTGATCACCACGGTAAATCGACTGCATTGTACGCTTCGCTTCGCTCCTCGGGGTGCGGTTGCTCCGGCTATAGTTGTGGAGCCCACCTCCTACTACTCCGAAGGGGAGGGGCAACCCCACAAGACGGTAATGCCCAAACCGAAGGAACAAAGGATAAATAAAAAACAACCAAGCATCAGGGGTCACCCCATTAGAGAGAGGGGGTGTGGGTTAGGATTGATGGAAGGCACATCAGAAACAAAGCGGCCGGTGCCTGCGGCCCGCAGAAAGCGGCCACCATGGCTGCCCACGCAAGGAATTAAAATCGCGAGAAAATTTTTCACTTTCATATACTCGCGCCATGGCAGCCACGTCGCAGCAAGATATTTTGGCAGAGTTCGACCCCCTTTTCCCTCCTGTAAGACCAGACCCCAAAGAATGCTTGCAACACTGTTTGGTGACCCAGATGTGGAGGGGGTGGAAACCAAAAGTGGCCGTCGGTTCGCCCGATGGAGGGTCAGCACAGATCTCGGAAGAGATCAGACATAAAAATTTATGAGGAAGATCGAGGGGGCCACCAACACCTCCTCTTACATTCGGCATTCATATTCTTATTGGTTGAGGAATATTAACGATGACTCTTTGATGCTGTTTTATAAAAACCGTCGAGAGGATTCACGGTAGGTTAACCGGCTTGCCGAAGCGAGAGCCTGGCTGCGACAAAAAGAGGAAGAGCGGTTGTTCCAGAAGGGGCTCGTTGCGCGCTTTGCGGCACGGGCGCCACGGGATAGTGTGTTTGGATACCTATCAAGATAACCTTTGTCTTTGGAGATGCCTCGCCGTCCATCAAGGGGCCAGACCCGACCGAAGCACCCAAAAGATCCGCGTGTTGGCGAAGAGTTTTTACCAGCTTGAAACCATTCCACGCGACTGCCCAAAAACTTCACTTGATGAGCTTGACAAAGTTGAACGACATTTTAATGATAGGAAACCCTTCTCCGATTGGTTTGGGATTAGGGCTTATGAGTCTGAAAAAAGAGGGGAGGAAATACTCTGGCGGCGTTTTCGAAACGCCAACCCAAAACTAAAAAACATTCTCACAATTGGGACCTATGAAGGACACGCCTTTATCGTGAAGAAGATTGAGAGTTTGGGCCAAAACTACATTTGTCCACACTGTCAAACAAGAGCCACGCGGGCGACTCATGTGCAACGTCACAATGCAACCTGTTCTCCAGGAGAAACCGTGGTGGAATGCCCAAATCAAAACCGCGTTTGAAAAGGCTTTCTTCCCCAAATCAAGCGCCTCCACCCAAGGGATCCGCTGGGTGGTACAACAAGCTCGCCGACGAGGAATCCACATTCACCACGCCCAATGTGGGCACGGGGGCGAGCCGTGGATTTTGGGCCGCCCAGTGGATGGGTTCCACCTTGAGAGCAAAACAGTGTACCAATACCAAGGGTGTTACTGGCACGGTTGCTCACGATGTTTCCCCGACCGCGACACAAAAATAGCCCACGATGGGAAAACCCGCGAAGAACTGTACCAAGCAACCCTTCAACGCACACAAAAACTTCGAGAAGCGGGGTTCCGTGTGGTCGAAGCCTGGTCATACCAAGTCAGGCAAACACAGGAGGTGTTGCCCCCAGTGTTCACAAGAACCTTTCCACATGCGATAATCTTCGATTTCGAGGCATATGGAGATCAAACCAAAAGGAAGGAGCCAACATCCACACTTCTCATTCAAAATGTTCAAAACCAATCTGTTTCTCAATCGGGGACACACTTGAGCGTGAACCAACACACATCTGCGACAGGGACCCAAATGAGTTGATTCGCAAGTTTGTGGAAGAAATTGAACGGCGGGGGAAAAGAATTCGGGAGGAAGTCAGAAAGGTTTTCATGCCAGACATTTTTCACTTGCTGCCGAAAGACCAACGAGCCAAAATTGCCGGGTGGTGCAACGAAGTGCCCGTGCTGGGTTTCAACTCGGGTCGCTATGACTTAAATCTTGTGAAAGAACATTTGGAAAAGTTCCTTGCTGAAACAACAAACAATGTGAGAGTGGCCAAAGAAGCAAACAAAATAATGTTCCTTCTTCTTCCGAAGTTTCGCTTTCGGTACATAATCAACTATTTGGGGCCAGGAACCAGCTATGACAAGTAGGTGAAGGCTTATGGTTGTGAGTCTGTCAAGTCGTGGTTTCCATATGAATGGTTTGACAGCCCAGACATACTCGACTATCCTGGTTTGCCAGATCATCCTGAGTGGTATTCAAGTTTGAAAGGAGAGTGGGTGTTGACGCCAGAGGAATGGAAAGGTTGTGTCCGTCTGTTCAAAGAAAAGGGAATGAGGACCTTCGCAGACTGGTTATGCTACTACAACAATCTGGATGTTGTACCCGGTCTCGAAGCGTTGGACAAAATGCGGGCCTTCTACAATGAAAAGGGAATCGACATTCTGAAAGACGCTCTCAGCATTCCAGGAGTCAGCCTTCACTATTTGATGCGCGGTGCGGTTGAGCGGGGAGCAGAGTTGTGGAGCCCCTACAAAGAGGCTTACACCAAGTTGAAAGGACCTGTTGTCGGTGGCCCGATTCTCGTGTACACCCGCCACCACGAAGTGGGGGTAACACAAATAAGGTCGCACAAAGTTGACAAACCAAAACCCTGTGAAAAGATTTTGGGTTACGACGCCAATGCACTGTATTTGTCAACGATGCTGCAGGACATGCCCTGTGGGCAGGAACAGGTGATTCACATCCCCGAAGAGGAGAGGACCAGAACAGCGCCAAGGCCGGTGGAAAGGTTGCGGAAGGGTACTTGGTTTGGTTTTGCAGAAGTTGACCTGAAAGTTCCCGAGGCATTGGTCCCCAATTTTGAGGAGATTTGCCCTTCTTCATCAACAAGAAGGTGCCGGCGGAAGCGATGCCGGGGCACATGTTGGAGTATTTGCGGAGTACCGGCAGAAACCGTGGGGATGGAAGAAAGTTGGTGTGTGTGTGTGTGTGTGTGTGTGTGTGTGTGTGTGTGTGTGTGTGTGTGTGTGGGGGGGGGGGGGGCGTACAAGCTGGAAAGCCGGAAGCCACGGATCACAATCCGAAGGCCGTTTCAGGTTTGCATCGCGGTGTACCAGCTGGCCAAGCTCCGAATGCTCGAGTTTTACTACGACTTCCTGGACAAGTTCGTGGACCGCCGCGACTTCGAGCTGATCCAGATGGACACGAACAGCAATTACATGGCGATCTCTGGGGCGAAGTTGGAATACGTTGTGAAGCCGAAGATGAGGGCCCAATTCGACGCGGAAAAAAAGCAGTGGCTCGCGTGGGACAACTGGAGCAGCCGCTCCCAGGGTTGTTTAAGCTGGAGTGCGAGGGTCAACGAGGGATCGCGCTTTGCTCAAAGTGTTATTACGTGGACGTCGACGGAGAAAAAAGCAAGTTCAGCACGAAAGGGATGAACCAGAGGCAAAATACCATCAGGTGGGAGCGCTTCAAGGCGGCACTCGAAGGGTACAAAGACATTGAGAGGCGTCGAACAGGGGATTCCGCATGAGAGACGGGTGGGTAGTGACTTACGTGCAGAAGAAGCTGGGCCTGAGCGCGTACTATGACAAGCGGTGTGTGCTGCCAGATGGGATTCACACAGAACCAATCGAGTTTCACCTTCCCCACTTGCCAGGATTGGTTGGGGGCAACTCGGTATTTGGGGGAACAACCATTAATTCTTCGCGCACGAAGCTACGTTTTGACCCGTCGGAAAGCCAATACATAACAGGTTGGTTTGATTTGATCATTGCCCTTTCGAGCCTGAAAGTTTTCAAAGACCAAACAGGGTCTGTGACCCTTCTCACACCACCTTCCAACTCACCAGGTTTAAACAAATAGCGCACTTCCACACCAGGGGAAAGGGTTTTTTCGGCCGCACCAACAGGTTTGAAATACGGAGTTGCTGCTTGTGCGAAAACGGATTGTTTTCGGATCGCATCTGCGGGCTCCAACCCTGTCAGCCGCGTGGTTTGTTGGTTGAGAGCGGCAACAACCCTCGGAAGCCTGGCCACCCACACAACAGACTGCACCCCCTCTGGCAGCCGCATTTCGACCGCGTACTGGTGCCCGAACAGTCGCTTAGCAAGTGTGCGGTTGAAGCGTTCCAAAATCGCCTGGTCGCGGTGAATTTCAACACGCCCACCGCCGAGACACTCTGGAAACAGTCCCACTCTGGAAACAGCCCCCATGAACTCCCGTCCGGGGTCCACTTGCAGCAGCTTTGGCCATTTGAGAGGCCCCCGCTTGTAAATCCTTTTAAAGGCCCGCCCAACTTCGTCAGAATTTTTCGAGGTCAGGGGCTCAGCTGCCTTGAAGCGGCTGGCCACGTCGACCACAGTCAGCGCGTATTTGAAAGTTTTGCGCCCCATCTTGTCGTGCGGCTTGAAGAGCAGGTCGGCTTGGTGCACCGCGTTGGGTGTTGGCACGTAAAACGTTGGCAGAGGAACGTACCGCAGCGCGGGAAGAAAGATTTGCCAAAGCGCCTGCTTTTGCAACCACTGTTTCGCCACATTTTCCGAAACTTTTGTAGCTTTGGCCAGTTTTTTCACTGCGGAAAACCCTTTCCAATAACCTTTCGGGCTGTAGTAAATTTTGGAAAGGCGTTTCTGCAAGGCAGATGTTTCCTGCTATGAGGCAGGGTTTATTTCCATTGAACCTATGAAATGGCAGGAAAGATGGCGCATGCGAAAGCCATCTCAAACGGAAGGGTGTGCTGTGGGGAAACGATGGTTGAGGATCATGATAATTTCGAATTTGTTTGTCACAGTTGTCAAAGGGTTGAGGAGCTCGCCAAACCAAAACCAGGGAGGAGGTGGGGTGGACAGCCAACCCTGTTTCATACACCCACCTTTGCAAAATTCTCAAGAAACACGGAATATTCGACGCCGTCCACACCATTTCGGATAGCGGGCATGAAATCTGCGACCCACTGCGGTGGAAGTTTTTGGGAAGCCTCATCCGCGACTTCAGGGAGTTTTTCTTTCCCATATCTGTGACTTTCGTTTGCTTTTTGTATGACTACTTTCGAGTGGTTCCAGGTGGAGTTTGGCCGCACAAAAAAGAAATTCTCGCGCACCTCTTTCCAACCGTTGAAAAAATCTACCCAGCAACGCGTCGCCAGGCGAAAGAAAGGTTCGATGGAAGGTGGTGGGACTTGAACCGAGCAACGTGATCACTCCGCGACGAAACGTTTGGCGTATTTCGCCTGGGTTTTTTCAGCGATCTCCATGCAGTAGTCGCTGACGAAGTCGTCAACCATTTTCAGCCTATCGAGAAAGGCTTTTTCATCGAAAGGCTCCCCACTGAGATAAAACCTTATTGCATCGAGAATTTTTTTGTATTCGACCCGGGCGAAGTTGGTCCTCTCAGCCTTTTTGTCGTATTTTTTGAAGCTTGCCACACCTTTGACCACAAACCCGAAAGCAGTCAAAGTTGCAAAAACAATCGGGTTCAAGGTAATGCCCCCCTGCAACTGCAGGAGAGATGATGGCCTTACCCGTCACCACATTGCAAAACAGGGTTTTTCTTTGAAAGAAACTGTGGTGCTGCGTCGGTGGGGGAGTGAAAGCTGTGAAAGAGCTTGTCGTAGTCCCAATGTTTCTTGTGGTAGAAAGCGAAAAACTTCTTCAACTTCTCGACAGTTTCCCGTTTAAGGGTGGGGTCGATGTGGTTGAAGTCAAACAAACATAGCTTTGGTCGGTCACTGGCCATTATATTTGAAGATGAAAATTTACGCAAAGAAGTCGGCGATGAGCCTCACATTAACCAAACCTCGGCCTGTAATTTTAAAAGTCAGTGCGGTTAAACCTCGTAACTGCAAAGGGATTAACACTCCATCAAACGACACAACCACGTCGCTCGCCCCATGTTTGATGGTGCCTTGAAACATTCGTTTTTCTTTCCCATTTCTGGTGGTATAAATATTCAAAAAGCCTGATTTATTCAAAGAGGAGTCGCGCTGAAAATATAAATGAAAACCAATTAAATACGTGAAGAAAGAATTAAACCGAGTCCACAACGAGGGCATGGTGCAAACCGTCTCCCTATTTGAAAATGAGCCAGCAATTATATTACTTCCTATCTTGTAAACCAACCCAGGTGTAATAACAGGTTTTGAAAATCGGACAGCCTTACCCCAGTAACTGAATGAAGCGTCGTTATTGTTGTAAGCCGCGTTGCCTTTCAAATCCAAATTTCCGCCGAACTTCGGTTGATGAATCACATGCCCATTCATTGCCAACCCATGGGCACTCGTGCTGAACAAAGGGCGGTCATTGTTGTAAATCCAGCCGTCATTTAAATTTAAATTTCCACCCAATTTTGGTTCAAGAATCAAATAGCTGTTCATGTTTAAGTCATTTATCATTGACATCTGCCCATTTGTTCCACCAAACAATGCCGCATTTTCATCGATTACATATTTGCCATTTAAAGGCAAGTCGGTCCCCAGTTTTGGGCCCAAGAGAAGTTTTCCATTCATGTTGATAGGAGTTTCCATGGTCATCATTCCACTGTCGACAGTCCAAAGTGTGTCAAAAACACCAGAGTCCACGCTGGGAACGTACCCTGAAACTCCATAAACAACGAGGTGGCCTGTGGTTGAGCCAGAAGTCGAGCCGTGCAGATCCAGGTAAATGTAGTTGGGGGTGTTGGTGCTTCAGTGATGCAACTGAACGAGGGTTTTGGTGTATGGTGGGTTCGCACTGCCGAAGGTTCGCGTGGTTTGGCTAGTGATGGACGCGATGATGGCGCTCACCCTCATGGACACATTTGTCATTTCCGGCGGAAAGTACTCAACCACGAGCGTGTAGTACCCTTTCGGCAGTGGAAAGAGATTGAATCCGATCCACGAGCGGTAATCATCGCTGCCCGCGTCTTTGGTGAGAGTGAACTCATAGGCGTTCTTGTTG
>JAEMWC010000084.1:1542500-1615000 GCA_016490735.1 Pachyseris speciosa | reverse complement strand
GTGTATGTACTGACAGAAGTGGTTTCGCTGTGTATACACTAATATATTATAATACGTGTATATGTGATAAATCTTGTTGTTTCAGAAAATATATCACTCTGTAGGAGTGTAGAAGAAACTTAAACAGTGTAATTTGCACAACTGTTAATTAAAAAGATATTCATAAAACAAATATTGAGAAAATATTTCATTGGAATACCAGGAACCTTGGAAAAAGTATAATAAATACTCAAATGTCAGTTTGAATTTGTTTTAACAGTGGACAGATGAAAATCCAGTAAAAGTGCCATCTATCATTCCTTGGCAAGGTCCCTTCCATGTTGCTCTTAATGCAGAGGAGTCTACTGTTCTGTTATTTTGGCCCTTTTTTTTGAAACTTTACAAGGCAGTATTTGACAGAAACAAAAGGTTTGCAAAAAAGCCACGAGCTGAGAAGATCTCAACTGTGACAACACAGCAGCATTTGGTGGATGGCTTGTCAGGGAGATGATCCTTAACCAATTTGGCAACTGCAAAGACCAGCAGTATGTTATGTTGCTTCACCTGGTGGATGAAATCAGCTGTATTAATTTTTTCCTGTACACAGTCATTTTCCGTGGTGGGGAATTTGACACGTGGCTGTATGCATTACTTAGAGTGCCCATGGTTTTCATCATTTTCAATCGTCGAAATTACAACAAGGCAACCCTGTGTCAACTAAGTGACCTCCTCTTCCACCTCACTGATAACCCAGACATAGCAAATAATTTTCAGAATCACCTTGAATTGTTCACAGAGAAGAAGATTGAAATCCTTCATTCTGTTTTCAGAAGGTAGATACAATGTAACCATTTAGGAAATACAATACAATACAATAAACTTTATTTATCCATGGTAATGATTAAAGGTGTAAGCTTATGGAGCCATGCACTAAAATAAAAGAAAAAATAATACAATGTAAATACTGTGTTCAACGACTATTATAAAATATCACAATTACTTCAAAAATATGTTCTAAAAATCCTATCCCATTCCCCACCCATCCCTCATCCATTTTGTTTAACTGAAGAGGCTTTAGAACCAATGAATTTCCTCAAAACTGTAAACAAAACTCATTCAATAAGTGGTAAAAATTAATGTTGAAATTAACTCAACAACAAGTGAAATTTTTCTGTCTAAATATAATCCTATATGGTTTAACACTTCCTTTTTCAAATCCCTGAAGCAATGAAATCCTGCCATGGCTACTTGCTATGCACAATGCTGTGCAGTTTTTACTGGAAGGTGCAAACATAAGGTATTGTAACTTGGGGTGGACATGATAAACTGAACTATGATTTACAGGTACGACAGCTGTAGAGTATCCTTTTCAACTGTACATGTATGTATTCAAGATGCTATTTATCACTTTATTCTTTACTTTTACATAATAAGATGTATGCCAGTGACAGCTCCACCACCGCTGATCAGCATGACCGCACATGCCTGAAGTGGCAGACGATATGATGCCGGATTTCAAAGGTGGTTTGTACCTGAGTACCAACTTGGAAGGGGCAGACAAAATTTCATGGAAATAGCTCTAAAGGCAGCTGAATTTCTTGTTGAGCTGTTTGCAACTGTGTGGTCCACTGTTGGACAGACAATGAAAGTTCCAAATGGATCACGAAAATATACAACAACAATTTCATTTGAAAAATGGACCATCTCATTCTTAAATGTAAATTTATGATGTCAGTCCCCATTACTGATAACTAGACATGCTTTTAAAATAGTTTTTTTCTGAGCACTCTTTTGCATGAAGTTTGACCCTACAATAATGTGCAACTTGTTTTAGTCCTGTGTAATTTATAATATATTATCATATATTTCGAAATAGAATCAAACAAGGACCACTTGAAGAAACAACAGTTACCTGATCATCAGTTACTGATGATCAGGTAACTACACTGTACTTATAGCTTAAGTTTACCTTAAAAATGTCTGTCCTTTCAGCCATACTATTTTCCTGTTCTCGACACAACGCTCAACCAGCGATGCTTGCCAATGGGGTATGCGTTCCCAGGAAACGAACCGGATCCATTAATCACTTGTGACTTGACAACGTGCCCGGTTCAAGACCACTTTCACCACTATGTCAGGCTCGACTGTGGACATTCATTCCACGATGCAAGTGATAGTGATTCGGGAGATGAAAGCGATGGAGATGAAGACGATGACGAACCAGAAGAAAGCCCAAGGGGGAATCAGAGAACCAAGACGCTGACAAGTTAGACAACTCCAAATACAGGAAGAAAGTGGATGACATCAAAGCTAAGTTTGCGGAGCGCTTCCGAATTTTAGAGGAAACAAATCCAACACAGATCCTTCCAGTGTACGCAAATCACAAGCAGAAACCACCAGTGCAACCACAGACAGAGGAGCCCAGGGCCAGGGATATACCGCAATTTCAATGTCAGGAACCAGGTTGTGGAAAGATTTGTTCACCGTCGGGAGGATTGAAGAACACATCGCCGTGATCGGCAATCATTAACTGCCAGCCATTAAAAGCACGGCTTAACTGCAAAAAAACTCATCCTCGAGAACCAAATCTTCGTTAATAAATCTCCGTTAATAAAACTGCATATATACTTAAAAAAAAAAAACAGCAGTTGTGAAACTCAGAAACTGTTCAAATGGCGTCGTTCAGCGCTGCTTTTTGCTGCTTCCAATCCCCGCAATAAGTCAGCGGTAACCGCCCTGCACACGCGTCCTTGAATGGCGGGCTTAGCCAATCAGTGGTTTTTGAGACCTGTCCTTATAGCCAATTGACACCTGTCAAAGCAAGGTATCCGCTGACCAGTGTCATGTGACTATATCGCGGGCTCAAGTTAAGACCTCATCGAGTTGACCGCTGACCAGGTACTTGCTTTCGATTTGATCGCAGGCTCAAGCCAGGTGTGGGACACCCAAACCAAATCGAAGCTTTTGAATTTTTTGCGCGCTTTCTGCGGCACGTTATTTCACATTCAGTTGGTTTCTTCATTTTGAGCAAAACAACTTCATCTTCTTCGATGGAAGTTTGTCTTTAATTCGCGTAAAATGCAGACAAATCAAGAACTTGTCAAAAGATACTCTGGAAGGTGAATTTTCAAGTGATGAAAACAAGGGCGAAAGATTTTTCTCAGGAAAAGCTTCAAACTTGGTTTGATTGTGCGGTTGAAAACAGTATAATTCAATGCTTCAAGGGCTTTCACTTTACCGCGGCATCTTGCATCTCACCAAGAAAGGTCACTTAACAGTTCACGGTATTAATGGGAGGAACGAGTAGCTCAAACTCTGTGGAAGAAGCCCTTTCTTTGGACAAACCATTTTGCTGTTTTTGTGGATGCTTGTTTTTGCTTTACTGAAGCTTACGTATATTCAAGTGGAAGAAACCATCTTTGTTTCTTTTGTTCATAAATGAAACTTGTATTTTTCTCTCGAATGGATATAAATAACAATTATCTCTTCTTGTTTTGGACGCAAAGAAGTAGTTGAATTGTTTGTTTGTTTTGTTACATTGTTTTCTTTGCAAGCGAACGAGTGTTTTTACTTGGCGTGGCTGACTGTTTTTCGAACTTGGTGCCTCAACAGCATTAAGAAACTTTTGCCCTTATCTTATTAACATGTAATCATAATGAGTCCTTGTAAAATTAAGGATTAAAGGCAGAAACTCAAGCTCGAGTAAAAAAAAAAGTCGATCAAATGCATGTGCATGTGCACGTCTCAAAATCTGAAATAAAGTTTCAAAATGCTGTGAAAAATGTCAAAAACCAGCGTGCTTCACTCGTCATTTGAAAAAACTTTTAGAGATCTTCGTCGAAAGCGGCCTGTAAACAAAAATTAAGTTTTGCCGTCTATAAACACGTCGTCTTAATTTGTTTGAACCGGTAAGAATCAGCGTTTGGATGTTAAAAACAGCGAAATGGGTTGACTGGCTGGCTGGCTTTGATAAATTTTATAGTGGACGGGTCTGCGAGATAAATGCTTGTGTGGTTTGGCAAGCACTTTCTTCGTTAACTGGATGATGTTTTGCCACTGAGAATCATTAATTGAAGAAGGTTCTTCAGAAGACATGAGAAGTAACAGTAAAACTATCAACGCACTTTAGTGCTTAGTATAAGCGAAGGAAAGATTTTGTGGGAAATGGCTCCATTATTCAGCTCTGTTGCATTCCGAGTGATTGCTGCCTCAGTAATTCCTGTTCACTGCTCTTAACGATCAGGTGTGGACATCTTTTTTGTTTTTTCTACAGACATTTATGTCTAAATTTAAAGATATTTTTGTTACTTGTCTAATTTCTCCACCTTCTCCAAGAATCTTCGAAGAAATATTATTCATATTGTGCTTTGTTTTCTTGTAATATGTTTGTTGTTCTGTTGTTTCTGAACCACGGTCAATTCCTGTTGACTGCTGTAAACGATCAGTTTGGTACCCATTATTTTCTTTTCTAGGGGCATTTATGTCAAAAGAAATACCGATTTTTCCAACTTAATCAGTACAAGCTATTTTTATTACTAGCGAGTCTTGTTTAATTTCTCCACCTTCTCCTTCTTCGAGCAAACACTCGCATCGTACTTTGTTCACTTGTAGAGTTTTTTTTTATCTGCTTTGAATTCCTTTACGCTTTCATCTGAAAGTAGTTAGGAATCAAGAATGTCTGTCTTTTTTTTTTTTTTTGCAAACGTTTGCTATCGAAAACCCTTCGTTTTCCCTGCTGCTGTTCAACTGTTTTGAACACAAATTAAACTGGCCCAAATAAAGCCATGCAAAGTTGCTCGGTGAGATTGTGCAGCTCCGATTCTAGGCCTGGCCTGGCTAAATATATATATATAGCCTTCAGCTTTTCTTTTTTTAATCGCCACATAACAGACTGGAATGGTGTTCCATCGAACATGCATGCACCTTTCATCTGAAAGTAGTTAGGAATCAAGAATGTCTGTCTTTTTTTTTTTTTTTTTTTGCAAACGTTTGCTATCGAAAACCCTTCATTTTCCCTGCTGCTGCTCAATTGTTTTGAACACAAATTAAACTGGCCCAAATAAAGCCATGCGAAGTTGCTCGGTGAGATTGTGCAGCTCCGATTCTAGGCCTGGCCTGGCTAAATATATATATAGCCTTCAGCTTTTCTTTTTTTAATCGCCACATAACAGACTGGAATGGTGTTCCATCGAACATGCATGCACCTTCTTTAAGCAGTTTTAAGTCCTATCTATTACATTATTTGTGTCAATTTTGAATCAGATGTAGCTTGTGAGTGACAAGTATGTAATTTAATTAGGTTAGTTTTGGATTGTATTTAAATTTTACTTCTTAACTTTTAGTGTCAATCTCAAATCAGGGGTGACTTGTAAGAGACAAGTATTCGATTTAATTTGATTAGGTTAGCTTTAGGCCACGTTTAAATTTCACCTCTTAGTTTTTAGAATGTGTAATATTAGTTAATATTCTTTGTATGGGAATTTAGTTTCTCCCAATTATTCTCCAGTCATGCACTTTTTTGGTTTTGTATCAACTTAGTTGTATTCGCATGACAAAGTATTATAAGTAAGTTCTTTCTCATCAATGTACACATCCTTTGGACTTCCTTCTCCTGCATACAGTCTTTCAATTAATTTTATTAGTAGCTGGTAACACCAATCTTGTGGGATGTTTGAATGACATTTGGCATTAATGTTAAATGGGATTTCTGATGTTTGATGAAGTATGTTGTGCAATTTCAAATGTACATGGAGAAATGTGAGACTAGTCCTTATCTTTCTCGCAAAATAGAAAATCAAGTTAATGATTGTAATATTGTCACCCTCCTTACCGCATATAACTCCTGTTTTTGTTGTTTTAATCTTGGGAACGGATTTTTGCTCAGACTAGAAAGTCTTTGAGCCGTCGATTTGCCCTTCCGATAAGCGACAATAGGGGTGTTAGAAAATATTTGAGCGAGTTTAGGATTGTCTGAAATGAGGTGCCAGTGTTTCATAAGAATCTTTTTAAGATTCGGTGAAGCCGGGTTGTAAGTAGTAGCTAGTGGCAAAATTTCGTTTGATGTCTTAGTTTTCGTTTATAAAGCCTCATTCCTTGATGAGAAATTAACTTCAGCCATTATCGCTGTGATGATCTCAAGAGGATAGCCTCGGTCAAGTAATCGGGATTGAAAATCCCGTTTGATTGACTTGAAATTTTCTTTGACTGAGTTTGTTCTCAAAAGACGCAATGTCTCTCCTTTAATAAATTCCTCCTTAACACTGAGAGGGTGACATGAGGAGAAATGCATATATTGGAAAGTTTCTGTGGGCTTAAAATGTGTTTGGACATTAAGTAGATTATTAGATTTCCAGCACTTTTACTTTGATGAATCATTACCTTAAATCCTCATACTGCATTGTTAGATAAGTGGTATCAACCAAATGCCCAATATTTTATTATCAAGTTGCTTGGTCTTGCACTTGGCTGGCCAGAAGAGCAGCTGGATTTCTTTTTGAAAACACTGTAGGTGCATTGATTGATGAGCTTAATGTTAGCAAGCAGTTTTTTTGTGATAGTAAGGTCAAGAAGTAATTGATCAAAGAAATACCTTGGTCTTAATTCATATCATCTAAATATTTTTATTGATTTCCATGTATCTTTCACTATATATATATATATAAAGAAACTGTAAACTTCTGTGTCGAATGATGATACTAAAAACAATGAAAATCCAAAGTCTTCTGTTACTTTGCTTTTGCGCTACGCGTTTCACCGCTGTTGCGGCTCTTCAGGCATAGCAAAGAAGACTTTGCTATGCCTGAAGAGCCGCAACAGCGGTGAAACGCGTAGCGCAAAAGCAAAGTAACAGAAGACTTTGGATTTTCATTGTTTTTAGTATATATATATATGTATATATAATTTTTTTTTTGAGGCATACATATATCCAGAGGATACACAATTTCTGATTTCCGACTGTCTCATGGGAGGCTGTGGATAATTGAAATTGCATTCATTATGAAGTGATGATCGAATCACTATATATCTGAATTGTGATACTGATTCAAAGGAGCAATCACCATGCAGGCTTCTCCACCAATTTCTAGTGGCTCTAAACCATAACTAAGTAGCCTACAGTTGAATGGGGAAACAGACCTGTCCTTAGGTATTGCTCTGAGATGTTAAGAAATGTTATATTTTAAGAATTTATAGATGCAGACTAGAGTTGCAGGTTCCTTTTTTACACAAGGGATTAAAACCTAAGTCTATTTTTATTTTGCTTTTTTAACATCTCCAATCTCAATTTGCAAAGGAATTTTTATTACCTTACTCAATAGAACACTTGTTTTTAGGAGGGGTGGGGGTCCAAATCTGTAAAAGGGGGTTCATATCTGCTAGCAGTTCTGGACTAGGGTGTCCAAATCTGATCCATAAGTAGATCTGGACTGGACAGTGCAAATCCTCGGGGGGTCCAAATCCACTGTGCCACTGGCTCAGATCACCTTTCCATACTATTTTTTACAGCATTGGGTCTGTAGCTTGAGTGAGGTCAGACGGGTGATATGACAAGCAGACTATATGTAAATGCCAGTAGAAAAAGAATGCTTTTGGAGCTCCGTTTACGGAGTGATAAAGTCTAAGAAACTCAGTATTTGGCAATAATAATGGCCCATTTCAAACATAGTCTGGGATTTGGAAAAGTTACAGGTTTTCAAAGCACCGGTCTTCAGCGACCGGTAAATTGCAGAGCCGGACAAGAAAGAGTTAAAGCCATTTTCACCTAATTAGCTATGTGAAGCATGCATGGTCTAGTGGTCAGTCACCCACTCTGATGCAGGTAACCTTGGTTCAACTGGCAGTACTGTTGTCTTCTGCTGATTTTTTCTTTTTTCTTTTCGGCTTTTCTTTACAAGACAATAGTATTCTTTTTGTTATCAGTGGTTTATGAGCTTAAAGTGCCACTACGATCATATTTTCAATTTTCTTTTTTATTTGCGTAATTGGTAGTACATGTCTAATAGAGTGCAACATATCCAAAGGATATTGTCATACGTGAAAGGAAAATGGTATTTTTTGCGGCCAAAAACTCTACAATTTTAGTCCGCCATTAATAGCCCATTTTACAGTTGTGTGTTCAGTGACCTGGCCTCTGAGTGGAAGCGAGGCTGGAGGTGACCTTGTTTTGATACAAACCTCTCTGTCTTTCTCATGCAAATGCGGACTACTTAGCTTGAGAATAACATGATTTACATGAGAAAAGCAGTGAGGTCTGTATCAAAACAAGGTCACCACTAGCCTCATTTACATTCATAAGCCAGGTCACTAAGAATGCAACTGTAAAATGGACTATTTGCCATATCGTGTTCCTCCGACCTGGTTACGAGGTTTAATGCAAATGAATCTCTGATGTCATTTTCTCAAGTGACAACTTCACATGGCTTATTTTTCATTCAATCTCACTGATCTCAAGGAAGTGAGACAATTTGTTTTACATTGGAAATTTTTACGCCTACTTTATACATTTGTTTTGAAGTCCTTGTAAGGTTCAAGACTTCAACAACAGGCCAAATTGTGCTGCACTAATCGATCAAAACAACTTGACTGTCAAGGAAATGAGCACCACTTTGTTCCAAAGAAATTATCTCACTCAGTCTTTATGCACCTATCAATGTTAAGCCCAAGGGGTGGGGGTTGGGGGATTGGGCATGGGGTGGGGATTTTGACATTTTCTAAAAAAAAATACCCGGATTCAAGTGAAGGTGGTCAAATGTCCTTCAAACTGATCAAAATTCCAGGTACAAAAACAGGTGCAAAAGTAAAGCGAAAACTGAGTGATAAAATTTAAGACTAAGCAAAATTGTGAGAAATTAATGACATGAAAATAATAAGCATACAAGGTGGTAAAAACTGCCAGAGACTTCAACGCTTGTCAGAAACAAATTACTCTGAATTTGACCTGATTTCACTGTTCACTAAAATTATTTTTCAAACTGTTGGAATATGAAACAGCCTGAAAAGTGCCAACTAATTTATTAATACTTAAACTGAATCGCAAATAAACAGGTACCAGGCTGAGAAACCATACAACAAAGTTAGGCTTCGAACCTATATTAGCATGCTTTATGACGAATCTCACAACTCATAGCAAAACAGTGATGATCAACCGGCACCAATCCAGCCTTGGATCCTACTGAACATTAAACAAAAACAGAAAATTTGGTTTGTCTGACAATTGTTTTCAGTCTGTTGCCTTCTCTTCCGGCAAATATCCGCCCTTCTCGTACAACAACACAGAAGTCTCAATGCTCTTACAGAGTAATCCTAAAAAATAATAATAATTAAATGTAACACCACTAAAATTCAGCTATTAAATACTACTATAAACTAAAATGCTATCATACTAAAAATTCATGCAACACAGGGAAAGAATGTCATAAGTGGAATCACAGATTGAAAAGACAGGTTTTGAGTGACTTAAAAATGTTGACAGAATTGCAGTTATGTAGAGGTAAAGGAAGCGAGTTCCATAACTTGGCAGAGGCAACAGTAAAAGACCTATCCCCATAGGATTTACTAGAGCAGTTAGTAGCTGACAAGTAATTACAGGTAGAAGACCTTAAAGTTCTAGTTGGCTGGTAGCGAGAAATAAGTTTGGAGATATAAATAGGAGATTTGTCCATGTAACGCCTTGAATGTCATCAACAGTACTTTGAAACTAATACGTGCGTTTGTCAATCGGAAGCCAGTGCAAGGTATGAAGTACTGGGGCTATATGATCATGTTTCTTAGACCTCATTACCAGTCTTGCCGCAGTATTCTGCACATGTAATTTATCTAATTGTGACTTAGGAAGTCCATAAAGAATAGTGTTACAGTAGTTGAGTTTGGATGTAATAAAGGCATGAACAATTCTCTCACAGTCCAATTCAGACAGGAATCTATGAGTGCTACCAAATGAACGGCTGAGGGCATAACCGACCCAAATGACTTTTAGGGCTTTTTTCTTTTTTTAGTCCAAATCAGCTGAATGTTTGCATGTGGCCTTTGATTCAATAGAACAAAATTGCCCCATAATTTTTTTTTTTACCATTTTCCATTGTTTTTCAAGAAAAAGCGTATACAAAAAAAGGCCCTAAAAGTCATTTGGGTTGGTTATGCCCTCAGCCCTTCAATTCAGCTACAGTTATTTGTATGCGTATTAATATTCATGCGCGAATTGAATTACCTGGAGAGCACATGAAATGATTGACGGATAGAAAAGGATTGTTGGATAGTGTGACGTAGACTACACGTTTGGCGGTTAAAACATCGATTTGAGTTTTATTGATAGGAAACTTACATGGCTCTGAGGTGTCGATCGCTAGCTAAATTTAATGGAAACTCGCCAGCCTGGTGGTCGAAAGACGTCATTTGAAGTCTGTCGACCCGCAAGTCAGACACTTCTCAAAGAAGCCAGTGATGTTTCTCTGTGCTTGCCAAACACAAAGAGATTTGGGTCGGTTATGCCCTTAGCCCTTTAATTCAGCTACGCTCATTTGCATGCATATTAATATTCATGCGCGAATTGAATTACCTGAAGAGCTTGTGAAATGATTGACGGGTAGAAAAGGATTGTCTGATAGTGTGACGTAGACTACCTCAGCCCTTCAATTCAGCTACGCTCATTTGTATGCGCATTAACATTCATGCGCAAATTGAATTACATGAACACATGAAATGAATAGACCCAAGCCCCTTCTGACTTGGTCATGGGACAGACGATGGCCAGATTTTGTAACTTTAACACCCTAGAAAGGTCAAAATAACTAGTCAAGACTTGGTAAAAAAGGCGCAATGCATTTCAAACAGGTGCAAAGATTTATTTTAGCGAAAAAAATTGGGGTTTAGGTGCATTTTAAGCTTTAATATTCATCGCAGGATGATAAACTAGCCGTCGCTTTTCTACTAGAATTTATAGTAAGATTGTGGCACAAATCCGCTTTGTCGGAAAGCGAGTTCAGACAAATTAATGACGTCATAACATAATAACCACTTTGCGAATCACTGCATTCATCGCAGGCTCTCTGGAACAATTTTTTAATGGCGGACTCAAAAACCATACTTTTCTAAGCTCGATATTTCCACTTTACTGGGCTGGAACTTCATTTTAGTGGTAAGGATGAGTACAGTTACATGTAATGAGCTATATGCAATGCACTTTTGTGTAATTGAAGGGCTGAGAGCATAAACTGCCTATGTGTAATTTTAGGTTGTTTATCGATTTTGCTCAGAAATGAAACAAAAATCAGTAAATAAAAATACCGGACAATGTTTTTGAATCGAATTGCTTGCAAGTCACATGCAAAAATTTGTTTCATTTCCGAGGAAAATTGAAAAACCACCTAAAATTACACATAGGCAGTTTATGCTCTCAGCCCTTCAATTCAAAAACTGTGATTTTGATGGTAGTGGCACTTTAAAGCAATAATTTCATTTTGCAATTTTATTATACAATTTTAATAGGGTTCTATGGATATTCACTATAAACAAATAAACTCGAACATCATGATAAGTGCAAGGCACCGATGTAAGAAGGAAAGACTTCTCTCTTTTCATTTGTTTAGCACTAAATTAGAGATACACACTATTTTTACAGGCCTAAGTTTAGGCTAATAATGTAGCGTCATGTTAGGGAAACAAAAGAATGGGACCATGCATCAGATCCTTTTTGTTTCTGTTTCAAATTCCAGCCAGAAAATAGTGACCTGCATTTCTGAGATGATAATGAGTCTTTAGGCCAACAAGAGGCCATCTTAGCCTTCACTCAGCCTTCCAAGACTGGAAATTGCAATTTGCTACTTCACTGTTTCACCTACACGGTTGCAATATATTATGATAAAGTTAGCATAACGAGATCTGAATCCCTTGACATATTTTATTTTCACTATGGCATCTGCTGCGCTGAATGTCCAACGATCGTCTTGTGTTCACTAATGTCAGACGCTATGTCAAGTGTATAACATATCGCCCAAATCCCTCAATATGATAAGCCTCATGTTTGAAGGGAACTACTTAATATTAAATTTTTTATTTTCATTTCTATAAACAGCACTCGATTTCTTGAGCTGCTCTTATCGCGACCATTTCCCTGAGTAACCTTTTCGCAACTCAGTTCACACTTACCTGTACATTTTTATACACGTTCGCTTGCCAAGAAATAACGCAATAATGTTCGGCGCATTGTACTTTCACGAAACAAAAATGCGTTTTAAAAATCACTTCTGATTCTAGAAAAATTGAAAGTGGTTTTTGGGTTTGCAAAAGGCCTTTTTGTTTACTTACGAGCAAAGCACGTAAAACTGTTTTGAGAGTTGCCGTAGAGAGTGATTACCAAACGCTAATATATCTGTGGTAATTCTGTTCAGTTCCGCTCAAAAGTAAGTTGCCAGTCGCGTCATGTTTCCTGCGCGATGCGAATCGCGTCGCCTGCCTCGCGATTCGAGTGTTCAGGTGTTTTGCATAAAACCGCAATTCTGGCTACGTAACTTGAAACCATGACTAAACATGACTGATAAATACTCATGCATTAAATAATTACACGCTTCTGAGAACACGAGAAAAAGCCCTAAGCAGAACCATAGCGGAGTTTGTTTCATTTCCTTCTTTTTGCATGCCTATCGAAAATGGCAAACAAAAGAGAAATTTACATAACTTCAAAACAACAGATGTGTGATGTAATGCTTGCGACCTTTGAACTACGCGATTGATGTTTTTTAGCGCTTGCGCAGAAACACTGGAAGTGAGCTTTGCGGATGAAACACGACAAAGACAAAGAATAAAACAACGAAGAACCAAGCGCATATTAAGACTCGGCCTTCCGGTGGAAGTCGGCCGAGTAATGAAGAACAAATTTAGGGAGATATAAATTCAGTGGAACCTCGATTTAATGAAGTGCCAAGGGACTAGCGAAATTGGTTCATTATATCGAGGTCCTTTTCCATACATTTTAAAACATTGGGCTGAAGAATATTGTTTGTTATATCGAGGACTTTGTTACATAGAGGTTCTCACACACTGAATGCCATTTGTCTGCCACACAATGCAACAGCACTTTATAGACAAATCTATCTACCGTCACAGTGATAACAGAATTGGAGTAAACAGCAGAAAAAAAGCTCCCCAAACTTTGGTACACATCTATCAAAAAAAAACGTAGGCAAGAACTAACTAATGGGTAGGAGGGTGGGAAAGCTGTTGCACTGTCCGGCAAAAAAACAAAAACTAAATCATGTGACTGAACATGAAACTGACATCCTGGCTTGTACCCAGGCCCTCCATTCAGTGTGAGAGAACTTCATTTCATGCCTCTTTTGCAAGCTCAGCCAGCAAGAAAAACATTTTGTTAAATCGAGGTTCCACTGTTTTAAGACCAAATGGCGATTTGTGCCCTTAGCAGAAAACCTTTCCGTTATTTTGTTCCAAAAAAATGCATTTCCTTGGTCACTTCAAAGTTCAAATTGGTAGTCCTTCAATAGTTTCTGGTGCCACATACATTTAGCTCTTAATTACAGTGTTTATGCAACTTGGTCTGGTCTTTCAGGTTGTGAGTATGAAGCATTGTGATTAAAAACTGTGGTTATAATAATAAAATATATTTAAACGTGTTGTGCTGGATTGTATCCAGTCCTGATATCCCTCTAAAGGAACAACAGTGTTGAAGGAAGGGGAAGTTCTGACCTTGACCTTAAATTAACACACTCACATAGCATAGCAAGGATAGTTAATTGAAGTAGCAGTAGTGGACGATCAGACGCATCTCTCACAGAAGAAAACATGATCTCTTGTTGCATTTTATGATGCTTCTACTTAATGTGATCTCTTTTCGAGTCTGTGAATCTTGTTATATGTATCACTTCTAATGTTATTCACTATTTTTGTTCAGGTTGACTATGACAATCACCCACATTTTAAAAGCAAACACCTGAAAGGATCCAAACGTGGTTCACCTGTGAGAATTTTTACCAACATCAGTCCTGCTGATGTAGTTTTACCTTCATCTGAAGGTTACCGGTATGAACTGTTCTAACTGTTTCAATCAAGAGACTTACAGTGTGCTTTAGAATTATTTCAATAAACTTGTACATGTATGAATTTACTCACATTTCAACTTGAATCAGTGCCAGACACCTGTTGTCTTGAATCTGATAATCAAGCATTGAACTTCAAAAGGTGTTGATTGCAGGAGACAAGTAAAATTTTTAAAAAACACAGCACTATAAAGTTCCAACGAAAACATGTTTAGGTCGTTTCTACTGCCATCATCAGTTATGAAAATGAAATAATGAACAGCAATTGACTAAATAACTATGTAATACTAATTGAAATTGCTAATTACCGGTAGTATTATATAGTTATTTAGGCAATTGCACATCATTTTCATAACTGACAATGGCAGTAGAACCATCAGAGCATGTGTTCGTTACTTAAAGTGTTGACTGTGTATTTTCTCAAAACATTGAATTTCTTTTTGGGAAAACTGGTCTCTACCTCAGTTCACCAGTGATGGATTAAGAGATGTTGTGTAAATAACTACTTAATAACTGAGAATGAGTTGGTTATGGCCGGCAATTCTCAAACTGAGACCTTGCCATATTTGCAAGGTCAATACAGCTAGGCTGACGTTTGATATTTAACACTTAATGACTGGTCCTGAGGGGAACAGTGAATTTTGTTTCCTCAGAATCAAGGGGGGAAATATTCACTTTTCCCCAAGGGACCAGTCATTAAGTGATTTGTTATATAGCAAAACCAATGGGTCAGACTGGTGAAAAACAAAAACAAAACAAAACAAAAGCAAATTTTGAAAAACACGCTGAGATTCCAGCAACAACATCAGGCCACCTTCAACTGCATGCTCTGATCACGTGCAACAGCGGTCAATTTCGCAGGTAACAGTGAACTGTTTCCCATTTGACGTCATAGTTTTCACAATGTTGCCCGCTCATGGCATTTGGTGGGAAACAGTTTCATTGTTAGATGTCATGTGATCATGAACTAGCCAATGAATGGGCGCACTGTAGCGGGAAAAACGCCAGCTATTTAAAAAATTCCCATAACGACTGAATGGTCAAGGGCTAACAAAACAGTTCTAAAGAAACAAAAACCCTACTTCAAGCAGTAATCATGACTTCACATACGGTAATAGATGCTCTTATCTATTCAAGCTCATCATGGTAATAGAAATCACTCTCCAATTGTTCATCGTCACTCATTATCTTTATAGTTGCAACAATTTTCAGTGTAAATAAAACAGATATATTGTTTTTGGGTAACCTTTTGTTTTTTTTTTCTAATTTGCACAATCTGTAATTGGCCCACGGGCATTACAGGAGAATAACGCCCTAGGCCTTAGCTACGCTCAACCAATATGGCCTTTGGATAACCTTTTTTTCCTAATTTTAGTATAAAACAAAATAATGACTTTAAATCTTTCATTCAATAGGGACACTAAATATATGCAGTAATTGAAGGGTTGAAAGTGAAACTATCGTATGTGACGGTCTGTGTGAATGTACTTTAGGCCCGGTTTTTTTCGAAAACGAAGCACGCAAAAACAAATAAAAATACAGGGCAATGTTCTTTGACAAAAATGGAGTCCACATGTCAAAATTCAGCCAATTCCGAGCAATTTGAAATTTCGACGCTAAATCGTCACATACAATAGTTTCGCTTTCAGCCCTTCAATTAAGTCTGCCTTATTAACTTTCATGAAGCAATGCCCAAGGGTATTCTTTATTGAAAACTAAGCGTCTAATGCTCATAACTGAATTAAGAGAACAGCACTCATAAACAGCACACAAGATGCCCATCCGACTTGGAAATGGTCAACGTTTTTAAATGCAGCACTTATTACCAGTGTTTTGCTTACTGATATTGCTCAAGAAGCTTCCTTAGCTGGAAAACAGTGCGCAGCATTCTTGTTTGACTTAAAAACAGCACACAGTAGACTTGGTTAACCTTAAGCCAGCGCGCATAGATTTTGTCCGACTTGAAAACAGCACTCAAAAGATTTAGGGTTATTGTTAAGTTTAGAGTTAGGGTTAAAATTAGGGCTAGGGTTAGAGTTAGGGTTAGGGTTAGGGTTAGAGCCAGGGTTAGGGTTAGAGTGAGGGTTAGAGCTAGGGTTAGAGCTAGGGATAGGGTTAGGCCTAGGGCATTGCAAACGTTAACGTTAAAGTAAGCGGCGCATTTTGAGTCTCAATCGGCTTAAAGGGTTCCTCCGAAATGAAAAGAGCGCACAGGTTTCTGGTTGACTCTTAATTATTTTGGAAAGGCTTTGGCCGATATAAGTAAAGTGCTGAAGAGGGTGATTTGGTTGAAAACGGCATACAGCAGGATCGGACTTGATTCCAACTCAGTAGTCAAAAAGCTTGCTGTCGGCCGAGAAATAGAATAAAATATTAAAGACGGCTGATTGTACTTGAAGATAGGTTTTGGCCAATACCAACAACTTCTGTTCGTGAGCAACACCGAAAATTCGAGTTAACGATGTTCAAGGGCAAAATAAGAGTTTAAAGAGTAAGCTGTTTCCTGTCGGTATTTCCGCTTCGAAACAGAGCTTTGACTGGCGTTTTGCATGCTTTGGTCATTTGAAACGATTTTGAAGGGTTCATTTTTGTCGTCAAATGGAACAAGTGGAATGAAAATCGTATCACAAATCAACGTAAATGACGACAGTGAAAAAAAATGGAACAAAATACTTCACTATTTTTGTTGGCTTCAAATTGGCTTCAAAATGTACATATTTGCGTAAGTTCAAGAATTTGGACAAAAAACTTAACTAGTTCTGAAGATATTCTTTAGCTTAAGACCGTAGAAAATTTGCATACCCGGTACATTGAATTGTGAAATTTGATCGCACACGATTCACATGAAAATTATTTTAACTGTTTATCTCGGGTGAAAATGCTTTTTGCTGTTAATCTTGTGTGAAAATACTTTTTGCTGATGTTTACAAGACTCCATATAAGCGAACTAACTGAGGTACTCGATGCAAAAGTGATTTATATGTTAAAATCCGCCAGCATGTTAATCTCTACGTGTGTTTACATGACCAGACAGCCGATCATGAGTTTTGTGCTTTTGAATATTTGCAGCGCGTGGCAATGAAACTTTTCCTTGCACTGTTTTCCAAGATACTAAGCTCATCGAAAACGGACCGACTTGTCATGATGCCAATTGCCCACTCTTAGATGAATTCTTTGTGATGTTTTCGAAGTGAAAATTTTTCCACCGCAGCTGAGCGAATTTCATTTCCAGTCCTCGCCAGAACTTTTCAAGGTCACAACGGCCTCTGTGATCGCAATGAATTCTGGGAATCAAATGGCCTCTCGAACGCGGAAAACACCGAATCAAGCATCCCATTTTTTCGCCTAAGTCAAACAACTGCTCTCAGCCCTTCAATTCAGCTACACTCATTTGTATGCATATTAATATTCATGCACGAATTGAATTCCCTGAAGAGCATGTGAAATGATTGACGGGCAGAAAAGGATTGTTTGATAGTGTGACGTAGACTACACATTTGGCGGTTAAAACATCGATTTAAGTTTTATTGATAGGAAACTTACATGACTCTAAGGTGTCGATCGCTAGGTAAATTTAATGGAAACTCGCCAGCCTGGTGGCCGAAAAGATGTCATTTAAAGTCTGTAGACCCGCAAGTCAGACACTTCTCAAAGAAGCCAGTGGTGTTTCTCTGTGCTTGCCAAACGTGAAGAGATTTAAGTTGACTGCCGGAGCGAGCAAATCAGCGTTTTGCAGTACAGAGTACTGAGCCAGGCGGGACAGTCTGAAAGCTACTCTGGTCTTAAAAGCGGCCCGTAGTTGAGAGTGTTGGCCTATTTGCCAAAGGTTGCCGTGCCAGAAATTGAAGGGTTGAAAGCAAAACTATCGTATGTGACAGTCTTTGTGAACGTACTTTAGGCCCGTTTTTTTTCGAAAACGAAGCACGCAAAAACAAATAAAAATACAGGCAATGTTTTTTGACAAAAATGGAGTCCACATGTCAAAATTCAGCCAATTCCGAGCAATTTGAAATTTCGACGCTAAATCGTCACATACGATAGTTTCGCTTTCAGCCCTTCAATTATTATGCCTTGTTCCTATTTCAGGTTTTGTGAGAGCTGTAACAGATATGTAGCACCTGAAAATACTCATTGTATCCAATGTAATGGCTGCATGTCAAAGGTAATATTATTGTCACAAGTGTACTCTTCCTTCAGACACTTAGTTTCTCTCACATTCAACAACAGCAGAGGAATAAGTCGTTCATTTACCATGCTAAAAAATTTACCATCTCACTTCACTTTAACTATAAGTATATGAAAATCATGTATTTGAATTATGAATTAATGAATTTGTGAGTGATTATTGCTGTTATGAACACTACTTCAGCAGTACTGAAAATAAAGCCAGAAAAAAATTCAAGCTTGTACAGGAGTCGAACCCATGACCTGCAATACCAGTTCAGTGCTCTACCAACTACTGAGCTAACAAGCCATCTGGTAGCTGGTCATTTAGTGGTTCGTAATATATCCGTGAGTGATGACTTATCCACACTCAACACTGTATTGAGATGTTTGTCACATGAACCTAGTTTCATGGCCCAGGCCCATCAAGTCTCCTGTAGCTCAGTGGTAGAGTATCAGAAGGTCAGGTTTGACTCCTGTTGGGTGAACTCAGATGGCAGTATAGAATAAATCAAATATTTAATTGTTTATTCTCAATGGACATGCAAAATAACAAGAACACATACAATTGGGAAAAAAACAGAAATGTAGTGTAGTAAGCAATGGAACATTGTCATGGCAGCAGTATTCACATGCGCCATCCTTCTACAATGCCCTTCTCATGGAGGCTGCCTTAGGAGTGTTAAATGTGGTCTGATGTCTGGTGTGCAGATCTTTTCTTTTCTTTTTCTTTTTTGTTTCCCATTGTCATTATTATTATTACTATTATTATTATTATTATTATTATTATTTTGTTTTAATCTTGCAGAAACTGGTTTGTGTTGTGGTACATGTAATTTTTAATTAAGACATGGATTGTGTGTAGCTTGATCAGCCAAGAGCCTGCTTGAAGCTTGACAAAAATTCTCCTTTCGTATTTCTTAGGATGGCAGGCAGTACATTCACTGTGAGATGTGTGGTACATGTGTTAAGCCAGGTACAGTTTACTAAATTACACTTGAACTTGCCAAGACAAAACCTCAAGTTTGAAGAATAACTATTAGAAAGTAATTTACAATGCATACATCTATAAGAGGGGTAAGATGTTAGAACATTTGAAATGACATTTTGTAATACCAAGTTGGTCAAAAAAGACATTAGAGGCAGGGCTGCTGCCTTTTTAATTAATATACCAAGATGTCTAGTTTTTACTCAGGTTATTAAACTGCTGCATATTCATACTTGCTGTGATTATCATCTGTGCTTTGATGTCTATCAACAGGTCTTCAGCACTGTATAACATGTGATCGCTGTGAAGCTGCGGGACACAGTTGTAAAAGGTACATTTTGTCTTCTCAAGTCACAGTCTGCAAAAAGTGGCTTTCTTTTCTTAACAGTTGCATGTACATGCAAAAAAACTGCAGTGGTCTTTCATCTTTGACCTGCAGGTCAAATATATGACATTCATTTTTCTTACATGTTTGCTCTCGTTTGTTTATTTCCAACGGGTTTCTGAACGAGGTCCCAACTGGGTTGAAATTTTGGTTGGTAAGTTAACCACACCGGTATCGCAGAGGTCATGGGTTGGACTCCACTTTTAGGCTGGCGCTTTCCAGGCTTTCCAGGCTTTTTTAAAACTGTTGCCTTAGTTGCTTACATCTACATAATTATATAAGCACTCCTGTATTCCTGCGTAGCAAAACTTTACACTGTTTCACAGAAGCTGGTTTCTGAAATGTCCTTGAACCCCTCAGTACCTGCCAGGAAAACAAAATGCCCAATAGTTTATTGTTCAGTGGGCTATTTATCAGCCTCACTATAATTGTGCAGTTAAATAATTATGATGTGAAACGAGTGATAACTCTTCAAGTCAACACTAACCGAATTGAATGGGTTTTTTTTAAAGAGCAAGCCATATTTTACTTGAGAGCTAAAAGTACGGTAGAGACGTGAAACGCAGAATAGGGAATTTCAACAACAGAAGAAATAGCTTAAAACGTTAAGCTGATATGGTATAGGACAATTACAATACTATCACTGCACTAAAAATTTGAACTCTGCAAAGGAAATAAATTAACACCATTGCAAAAGGTTAGATAAATTTATGTCATTTTTGCAGCCATAACAATACAGTGCTGACATACATGTTATTTAAATGCACCTCTTTCATTGTGTATTTGTGTGCTGTTTTTGTTAGCCTTTTTGTTGTGTTTAAAGATTCGAGTCAATTGAATTTCATTGAAAATGCATAGAAGCGTTTACATGCTAGACAGGATGATTCGCCTTCCCGGGGCACCCTGTCTTCTTGCCCGGGGTACCCTTCTAGGCGGGCTAGCTTTTGCCATGTAAATGGCAATGTCCATGCTGGGTTATTGATAGCAGCATTATATTTCAGGGCAGCTTTCAACGTTAAGTGCCTCTGTTGACTACGCTCAATGTGCAGAGTGAAAAGAACAACTCTAAACAAACACCGAAAGGCAGCCTCTAGCGTAACGAGTGATAAAACAAAAATAAAAGTTTGTTTTGTCCGCCATCTTGTTTGTTGTGCTTAGTGGTCGCTTAAAGTTAACCCATTGACTATCCCGCTTGGGTGAGTTCCATGTAACGGCGGGCTATGTTGTAACCCTCCTAGCCGAGTAACCCGATTAGCCGAGGCACCGTGCCACCATGTAAACATTGCCTAAGACATGGGCATCAGAGAGCCGAACGAACAGTGAGTGGAAGAGATTGAATAAAATAATCAAATTCTTTCGAATCCAGATTTTCCGTACAGAATGGGAAACCTCCTGTTATGGCGTCCTAAACGTCATGTGGACGACAATCGTGGGCAATAGCATCGAACTACGATTTCTCAACTTTCAGTCGTCTTAAGGTCGGTAATGAATACGACGTCTCATATGATTAAAGGGGGTCAACCAATGACAGAACCGGATATCGCACATGTGATTAAAATAGACCAATCAGAAACTGCATTTTTAATGAGCCGTCAGAGGAGGGGTCTGACTAAAAATTGGCATAGTTTGTAGCACTGGGGAGGGAGGGGTGGGGTGAAAAATGAGAAAGCCAAACTCATGAAGAGTACAACTGATGAATGTGTTTGGTGCCTGGTTACCAGGCAGGTGATCCCTTTTACTACTTATATGCCATCGGTTGCGCCCACCCATAACCCTCCAACATAAGGCCCGGTTCACTTGATAAGCACGTTTTTTGTCTAGGCTCACGGCTAAACTTACTCTCATGGTGTTCATTTGTATTTTAACTACTGTTTGTCATTTTGTAACAGATCGGCAGATGCAGGGACTTGTCATATTTGTGGAGAGCTGGGACACAAGAGAAGGGACTGTCCTACTCGCTGCTCTGAACCCCCTAAAAACAGGTACCCATATGTTGAGTACACTGTGGCACTTCCCTACAGTTTGAATGCTCTGCCTGGCTTTTTGTCGCATATTTTGACCTCTTATTGTTGGTACACGTGTTCCTCAGCGGAGCCAGATACCCAGGTTGACAGTCAGAAAACAAGAAAATGATACTGCTGAAGTTATATTTGTACATATCCTATAACAAGTTTGAGGGTGCATTGTCGGTACTCATCGTAATTAATCAAACCCTCTACGCTTCTCATTTCCTGAACTTTAATGGTTTCTTCATAGTTTGGCTATACTTTATTAAAAATCGTACTTTATTAACCCATTGACTACCGAGCATTTTGTCGAAAAACACCTTTTGAAGCTCGTTGAGCCGTTTTCTGGCCAGATTCTAGCCAAAAAGAACCAAAACTGCCCAAAACTGTTTGCTGGTGGAGTTCATCGCGCCATTTGTTCCTGATGCTTAATATTAGCTTTCCAAGATCGGGCATGCGCAGAAAACAAAATTTCGAAAAGTTTCACCACCCCCTCTCCTTCTACCTTTCGCTTTCTCTCCTCCCCTTTTCTTTCGCTTTTCTTGCCTCACTTTCTTTTTCTCTTGCTGGGCATTTCCTGGGCTTCCTTTCGGTGGGAAAAGATTTGTGGACTTTTAGGATCATAGGATTAGGTGGAAGGAAGTGCAGGTGGGTAGTGGAACAAGATTTTCATTCAAATTTTCGTCTCAACGTCACTTGCTTTTTTCGCGTTTTCTCCGGCCTTCTGGGCGGAATCGTGCTCATCTGGGTATGGTTTGAAAGATCTCTTACCCCCTACACATGCTACATGTAAAAGTTGTCCATGAGCATCAAAACTGATCACGTCACAAGCGGTACAAGGGACGTGGTTCTGCGCGGCCGGTTTTGGCCGGCACGGGTGCCAATGGGTTAAACAAACTTGATAACCAAACTTCTTTAATTCCAAAAAAATTTGGTTTATCAACGGAGTTGATAATGTAAATTGACCACCGTACAGGGATTCGATTAGCTGACGTTTCGAGCGTTAGCCTTCGTCGGAGCGAATCCAATTCGCTCCGACGAAGGGCTAACGCTCGAAACGTCAGCTAATCGAATCCCTGTACGGTGGTCAATTTACATTATCAAGTCCGTTGATAAACCAAATTTTTGTGTTTCACTTCCCCACCGACGCAGCACCACACTTTCTTTAGAAACTAATCCCCTTTATTCTTTAATTCCATTCTGAGAAATGTAGATAACAGTAGACACGGTCTTGATTTTCAGGAGGAAACGAAAGCAATCAGATCAGGCAAAAGCTATGTTCAGCGAAGAAAAGACTCCCAGGAAACGTCCAAGAAAAGGAAACAAGAAATAGAAAAAAAAACAGGAAACGTGACTTAATTCCCACGAATTAAAACAGAACAGATGACATTTGTTTATAGTTTGTATAACAAAGTACATTTAGGACTGACCTCATGGATGCCTTGGCTCGTTTTATTTGCAATAAAGAAAACCAGACCAAGATTCTCTTACTTGTGTGTATATTGGGTATCCTGTGGTGCCGTATCACTGTTACTGGTTCCCAGTTTGCTACATACTACAGCTCCACCGTTTGCTAACAACTCACCATTAAGGCGCGACATCCAAGCACGGGCATTGATCCAGATCACGTAAGCGTTTCAGTCATGTGTCAGAACCGTTCCTTCAGCTATACAAACTGTCACCAGAATTTGAAGAATTGAGAAGTAACAAGAGGCTGTTGAAAGCGTCAACTCGAGCCTCCTCGAGGATTATATATTCTGCTGGGAGCACGATGGAATTGTTTTCGCTGCACATGATTATTATTATAATTAACGAACAGTGCATGACGAGACATGAATTCTTCTGCATATTTTATTTCCTTAGAAACATCATTTTGTTGTACACACGGCGCTGATTTGTCCAATACTTTTTGTTTTATACATAATTTGAGTAATACATCAGCTTCGTGTGATCCCATGTTCAAGCCTGCAAATAGCAGGTCATTTGTCACGCCAGGGTCACGTTTTGGCCGGACAAGAGAACAGTCAGGTCGGACAAAAGGATTTTCATGTTTTAATTAGAAATTAGAGAGCAATCCATTTCGTACATTTCATTAGGGAGCTTAAGCAACGACGACGGCAACGGCAACGAGAACGCCACAAAACAAAACAATAGTGCTCATGATCGCTTTGCACGTGCAGTAAATTTTTTTTACATTTCAAAATGACGAGAACGTGAGCGCATAACGGTTAATTTGTCTTTTTCTTTCCTTACTTTAACGCTGCTCACAATAATTTAGTTCCTTGATAGTTTGCCAGCGTTTGCAAAGTTAAACAAATTGGAATAGTGGCGAAAGAGTTGCAGAAAGGAGAAGTTATATTTTGAAATGGCGTTTATGTTGCCGTCGCCGTCGCGTTCACATGCAACCTCAATTTTCCCGCGTATTTTCCCTTGGCAACAACTACGGAAAATTACAGAAGTGATGAAACAATCGGCAGCTTGTCAGCTTCGCACAGATTTCACCAGATGGAATATGAAAACTCGCAATAACATTCAGCGACTTATAATTGGTTGAAGTGAATTTGGACATTGTTTTCAGAGTCAACCGAACAGGAAAAGATCAAAAAGCATTGTTGCGTATTTAGCACGGTGAAACTGTCTAGTGTCATAAACTGTCTTCCGCTTCACGTAACAAACGTTTTAAACAACGGATGGTATTTTTTCATTTAAAATTGAGAGCTTCAGTTGGAAAATAAAATTACTTTTGGCGTTGAAATTGATCGGGACTATATAAAAGAAGCGTGACTAATTGCACATTCACGCTTTTCACAAAAATGTCACTTCGCAATAGTAAATAAATTTATTATCAGTGAACCAAAGATGTTTATGAAACTGATCTGTGATCATGCTGATCTGAAACTTTTTGCTTTACATCTTTTTTTGTTCTTTTTAAAGCCTTCACATTCGGATGCTTAAAACACATGTAAACGTGTTCAGTTTCGGTCGTATAAACTTCAATCAGGTCAAAATATAGATTTAGCCAAGCCTAAAACCGGAGCTCCACAATTATTTTTTTTTACTGGTATTGAGCAACACGGCATGGCTTTCCTTGCGTCAATATTTTATGTTTAGAGCAGTCAAAAGGAATTGACCGCGGTTAAAAAACCTCAAAACATTACAAGAAAACAATACAGTCGTCGTGTGTGTTTGTTTGAAAACAAATTTAGCAATCAAAGAACGATCAAATATTTTCATCCAACATCGTTGGAAGAGCATGTTTGAAGGTTTAGCCACCTCTCACAATAGTGCATTAAATGGCTTTCCACATTTGATCGGATTAATATCACTTGTGCCAGTTTTCAGAAAGTTGCTGAAATTGCCCTCGTCGCGCAAAACATAAGCGAGGACTCATTGTGATTACGTGTTAATAACGTAAGGGCAAACGTTTCTTTCAGTTCTTAACACTGTAGAAACACAGACGTCGAAAAACATGTACAGTCAGCCAAGCGGAGGAAAAACACTCGTTCGCTTGCAAAACAACAAACAAACAATTCGACTAGCTTCTTCTTTGTGTCCAAAACGAGTAGATTGTTATTTATATCCAGTCGAAACAAACATACAAGTTTTATTCCTGAACAAAGTAACAACGATTAAACCAAATGCTAAACTTCAATTTATTTAAGTTACCTGTGTTGTCGAGCTTTCTACCCCTTGAAAATACGCATCGACCCACTATAGTAAAAACACACATCTACAAAAATAGCAAACGGTTTGTCCAAAGAAAGAACGTCTTCCACCAAGTTTGAGCTACTCGTTCCTCCCATTAATGCCGGTGATTTGTTAAGTAAACTTTCTTGGTGAGCTGCAAGGTGCCGCTGTAAAGCTAACAAGCCCTTGAAGCGTTAAATCATTTTGTTTTTCAACCACACAATCCGGGCGCCATACAAGTGGTCCAAAATTTAAGAATTTCCTGAGAAAAACCTTTTGCTCTTCCATTTTATCAGTTGAAAATTCACCTTCAGGAGTATCTTTTAAGTAATTCTTGATTTTTATGCCCTTTACGCGAATTAAAAGACAGAAATGTACTTCGAAGAAGATGAAGTTGTTTTGCTCAAAATGAAGAAACCAACTGAATGTGAAATCTCGAGCCGCAGAAAGCGCGCGAAAAATTAAGCCTCGTGTTGGTTTGGGTGTTCCACACCTGGCTTGAGCCTGCGATACAATCTAAAACCAGTACCTGGTGAACTTCAGCTGTTTGAGCAGCCTTTGCAGTATTCGCCTACATTTTATTATTTTTTGACTGGTCACGATCTATCTTTGATCCAACGTAGAGCAAGTTTGATCGTTCACGATTTTTTGGTTTTCATGGTTTTCATAACCTTAAAAAAATTAAAAAAAAAACAGCTGACCTCGATGAGGTCTTAACTTGAGCCCGCGATATGGTCACGTAATACTGGTCAGCGGATACCTTGTTTTGACAGGTGTCAATTGGCCATAACATGGATGTCCAATATCAAAGTTGTGCGCTGTAAACTAGCCTGTCAGTTGGAGTATGGGTGACATTTCTCATCGCATACATGAAAGGGCGGAGGTACGGCAGTACGTCGTACGTACGAGGTACGTACGGTGACCAAAACCAAATTTTCTCGAATAGATGGGTTACCATATTTTCTTAACCATGGTGCTCCGCTGAGCGGCCCATCGGGCCGCCGGAGCTCCGCTATTACGCCTGAAAATATAAACACAGAAAACTTGCAGATAGCAGACAGCAAGTAATACAATGAGGCCAGAGATTTTAGTTGTATTTGGTCGAATATAATTCTAATATAATGTCTTTTGGGACGTGACTGCAAATTGCGCAAATTAACATGGAAAATATTGGCGCCTGGTGCGCGTTTCTGGAAAGCCCCTAAAACTTTGGCAAAGCCGGCATCTGTAAAAATGAACCACTCATTCTGCAAAACGGTTTTTTTAGCATGTCTCTAGGCTAGAAAATATTTAACTTATAGCTATGTCTCAATTTTCAAGAATCGGCCAGTAAAGTTTCGGGACTTTCCAGAAACGTACACACAAGACAAGAGGCGCGTGATAAAATTACTTAGTGTCGTAACTGAATAAGAATATAGAGTTTTTCGATATTTGGCCAGGAAGTTCAAGGAAAATGATTTTTTTTCACTAAATCAGAAATCCCCGGTCAGAGTGTCCGACCAGGCTAAGCTTTTGCTGGTCAAAACCTAAAATTTACCGAACATTTGTCCGATAACCCGCTATTATTTGCAGGCTTCCATGTTATTTGATACAGCACAAACATAAGAGCGCAAATATTCACACAAAAGTGGCAAAACTAATGTCAATAATAGCACAAGACAAATTATGACAAAGGTCACATAAATACGACAATTACGTGAGGGTGAGTTTGAGGGTGAGGGTGGGGGTGGGGGTGAGGGGTTGTGTGTGGGGGTTGAGGCGTGAGGGTGGGGGTGGGGTTTTTTGTTGAGGGTGGGGGGTGAGGGCGAAAATACAAAGTACAAATAGAATACAAAAATAAAGAGGAAATTGAATATTTTACTCTCACAAATATGAAATTAATGAAAATCAGTAAAACTAGTAAAAACAATATCGTAAATACTCTTTGTCTTTGGCCATCGTAGCTTAAGGGGGGACTAACTTAACTACAAAATGAGCTAACATTGTTGCTATGGAAAGTTCCCAACCCTCATATCTTGGAAACCTTAACTTGCACAGGCAAGCTGTCTGGCTATGTTTTTACAATCAAAAAGGTTTACAAGATTTTCGAGTCACAACCATATTTGGCAAGTCACGTGACCAGAACAGAAAAAGGCCTAAAACTCGAGTGGCGTACACTTCTGGATATCGAAAATGGTGCCAATGGTTAACGATCGCCAAGGTGCAAAACTCTACGTATCGATTTTTGGAAATTCGCGTTTTTGTGAGATTTATGACGTCATAAGCACGCAAATTCATACCATTTCGTCATTATCATTGCAGTTATGTACGTTAACAACAATTGCTTACGTAGGCTGGTAAAGAAGGCTGGAATATCTCTGACTGGCAAAAAAATCGGAACTTCACATAATTTTCTCCAAGTTTTAGGGATTTTTCTCTCTAAGGCGCGGTTGGGGCCTGGGGCAAGTTACGCATGCGCAAAAGCAATTTATAAATTTTACATGTTCACCTCATCGCACGTCTCACCAATATAGTGGCAAAAACACCGAAAAACCGTGTTTTACAAATACAATCCGTAAAAATCCCTTGGCAACAACGCTAAGTCTGTAGTTAAGTTAGTCCCTCCTTAACAAGAAAGAACACACAAAGTGCGGTGATAAACATGACAATGAAACGCATTGCTGGAAAACAAAACTAAAACTATATCGTTTAACTTGACGTTTCGTATGTTTCGACAACTAAATTTTAAATTTAAGATAAGTAACTAATTAACAATAATCTTGACAGAAGCTAAAAATAATTCACATATTAAAAGATGCAAACTAATAAAGATAAAGCTTTTCGCTGCTTACATTTTCATTTAGGGTAGGTTTCAATTCTCTAATTAGTAGAGTCTCCCTTATCTTGCAATGAGTATCTGACCGACCTTTTGCTAATATCTCAAAGTGGTCCCATTTTAAGTTGTGACCAGTTGACGTGACGTGGTCTGCGATGGCAGATGCATGACAGCTACTCGTGATCGCTTTAAAATGTTCAGTTTTTCTTGCCTAACAACAGCATGGAAGTCTACTAATTTCTATTTGACATATTTTTTAGTATCGTCTTGAGCCATCCGGTCCTGGCGCGCGTTTCTCGAAACTCCGGAAAACATTTCGGGCCCGAAAAACTATTTTACATGCACTAGGTTCATTACCAGAAATCCTATTTGTAATATTTTTAATAATCTTTTAAGAAAGAACGCTATAAAATTGAGAAATACATTGGGCTAGGTTTCTCAAAAAGCTAATACCAAGCGATATAAAACCGACTTGAAAAATACTTTTCGGGCCCGAAATGGTTTCCGGAGTTTTGAGAAACGTACGCCTGCTGGCAAAATATTGCACCGATTGCATGACTCGCCAAAATTGCCATGCCAGGTCCCGGATCCACTCACAAAACGACTAAAGACACAACTTCACTCCGTGAATTGCCATCACTCGCTCGAATAGTTTGAGCGGCCCACTTCGTGTGAAATTGCTTCTCACCTCTGTTTTCTTTCAAAGGATTGCCTCTACCCATCAACGTAGCTTTAATTTATTATGCCAGGCAGAGGGCTTCTGAGGTGGAAAATGGCTCCAAAAACAAACTCATAAATGAAATACGCAACGAATTGTAGCTGCAGTGATCGTTTAGAAATAAACGACAGCTACCGTGACGGGCGTGACAACAAAGATAGAGCCTTCGGTGTTGTGGTAGCTATTGAATCAGCACATCCGCGCAAGAGCGTTAAAGATATTTTGTCTTAGTGTTGCAGCTCCTATAAGCTCTTAATTTCATTGGCGGGGATAGTGTTGCACCTCTATTGTTTTAGGACTAAGGTCCATTGTTTCTGTTGTTTGTTGTTTTGTTCACCTGAAGGGTCGCAAACCATTCACGTGAGACCTTACGAGAGCTGCTACATCTGTTTTGTCTGAACCAGTAGATTTTGATTTACATATCATTTCGATAAAAAATAAAGAACCTTGGAGACGGTGGTTGTTTTTAAATTGGAATGTGCAATGAAACGTCTCGGTTAAATAATCTCATTGTGAAATACTGTGTTCATTGACATGAATATTATTTGCCAACTTGGCTCCAGTAGAACAAAAATGATCATTAAAGGCATTAGACAGCTCACGAGAATCGTAAATACAACAGAATCGTGTGATTTCCTTGACATAAGTTCATTAACAATTAACTCTCCAGGTGTTACGCCAATCACCTTGGGACTCACTGAGTGCATGCTTACGTTCACCGTATTGCGAAGGTTTTTGAATTTACGCCAATCTTTTGCATCGTCAGAACGAGTGGCTTTTAGTTTGAGAATATCTCTTGCATGCAAACACTTTTTAAGTTGCGAGGTAATCCAAGGTGATTTGCAAGCACGAACACGTTTATTTCGTAACGGGGGGCATGCTTGTCAACACAATTATCATAATTACTTATGATCTGGCAATTTTGATGGGGCAATATCGTAGCGAAAATTGGAAGAATTGAACTTCTTAAATTTTCTATGGGTAACTGTAGTATGGTCCTTAGAGGGTCGATCAATAGAGAGCTTTCCATAAACGTAAACAAGGCTGTGATCGCTTATCCCTAACGCCGTTTCTGTGCTATGATTTTTGCGAGACGTGGATTGGAAAACAGGGAACAGATTATGTCCTCATGGTCGTCTATGTGAGGTGTTATGTAAACATAGATAAACATGCTGGCGAATTTTAACACATAAATCACTTTTACGTCGATCATCTGGGCTATTTTGCCTCTATGGAGTCTTATAAACATCAGCAAAAAGTATTTTCACGCGAGATATTTTAACAGTCGATATGTGACGCATCAGACCATTGCAGTTTGCAGGCTTTCCTTCCTTGCACCCATTCAGTGATTCTTTGGAAGTTTGGCTTCGTTTTTCTCGAAAACGAAGTGCAATCCAGTGCAAAAAATGCCAAGGCATTATTGACAAAATAAATTGAAGGCCACCTGCAAAACCTCGCAAAAGTTCGCATTTGGTTGGTTTTTCCCGTCACTTGAAAAAGTGTTTCATGCAAAGGCGTGCGAATCCTTTATAAATCTTTATGATCAAAAGAAAGGAGCAAAAAAGGAAATAGGATAAAAAGTAATCTCGTCTTGAACTAGCGACCTTGCTGGGTCAGTGGCAGTAAAATCACTCACTTAGTCCGAGTGCTAGCAAGGCTATTCACACGAGCGATCTAATTATTATTATTTTTTTTATTTAAACATATTTTATTGGCGAAGTTTGCCCTAAGAGAAAAATAACTCATCAAGAGGGCCCACTTCAAATCTAATCTAATCTAGGGCTCACTTCAAATCTAATTATTTGATTGCGTCTTTCGTTGAATGCTACTTCCGTTCCGATTCTGTGCACTCAGGCAATCATTATTCGAAAGTTTGGCTTCGTTTTCCTCAAAAACGAAGTGCAGACAAGCGAAAAACACACCAAGGCGTCGTTAATTAAGTAAATTGAAGACCACATGCAAAACAATCAGACACTTTTGATCGAAAAAATTCCCTAAATCCGTTTATCGCACGCGTAGGTAATCTTCTCCTTTGTATACCATAGGTATAAAAAGTTTGATGCAATAAAGAAGAAATGATATCTCGTTAGTGTACGCTTAATTATCGTTGAAACCTTAGTCTTCGTTGGAATCACCTCTCTGAAAAGAAAATCCCTACAAGTTTGAGACGACAACTTTAAAAAAGTTTAAGAGGAGATTAGGTTGTATTCCTTTTGTCTTATTATCATATTTTGCGAATACGCATGCGCAACCTCCGTGTACTCCAGTACGCAGTTGTGTACCATACGGTAAAACTCAATGGATACTTTGAGCTATATATGTATCGCTCGCAATCTAGATATTAGCTGAGTGGGACTGAGCTGCGAAGTAAGTGGGGCATCTGTCGACAGGGCTGAATAACGCAATGCGCATGTCCATGACATCACCGAGATTGTGCAAGATTCGGGCTATCGTCCCCGACTGTTCCAAAGATGTGCGAATTTTGTTCTATGGTACGTCGCGCAGTTTGTCAGTTTTGGGTTTAGGAATCGCCTTTATCTTTGTATGTCATCAAAGAGAAGCCATTTGAGTGGAGATCGAGCATTTCTGTTTCTTTCTGCGAGGTAGGTAACGTCTTATTTTCTGTTTGTAAGCAGCAATTAACACTGACAAGAAGGCTTTTGGAGCCCTTTGCGAATGGGGAAAACTATATTTAGATTATTTCCGCCGACCGAGATGCCCAATTCAGAGCGACTTGCTGTACCGGTCACTATGCAAGATAGAAAAAAAATCGATTTTCTGAAAATTTGCCCGGAAGAAGGTTTTTACTAACTTGTTTTAAAACTGTAACTTTGAGGTTGTTTGGATTTTTATTTTCTTCTCCAAACGGCATTTTGTATTTTGCCCCTAAAAGAGTCAAACTCGGCCATGAAATTACACTTTTTGCGAAGGCTAGCAAGCCAAATTATTGCGCGTAGCTGGAAAAGCTAACCCATATTATTAAAATGTAACGTTTTAGTACTTATTTCGTGTTGTCAGATCCACATTTAATATGAACCTGAATTTTTAACAAATTTTCAAAATTATACGCTACGGTGATGTCGCGTCACATCCAAATTTAGGTCAAATTCATGGACCAAAAAGTCAATCTGGTACATGGATTTACCCCCCAAAACTATTTTTCTGGATAAACATATCACTTCATTTTACTTTTTATCGCAAATCTAGCTTGGGTAAATAAAACGCAAAAATTTGACAGCGTCTTGAAACCACGCACTTGAGCTAATCGCTTGACATTTTGACCTTTCACGCCGCGATTATTATCTCGAACATTGACCCTGAAATGTTCGCCTGTGGGTCTTAGTTCCGGTGAAATAGTTGTTTTAAACCTCCAGATATCAGCTATTGTAATTTAAAGACAGTTTCTAGGTGCAAACGAGTATATTTAGCAAAGGCTTATTTTGAATAATTAAGCTTAAGGGTCCATTAAAGTATCTTTTGATGCCGTTGCTAGGGAAAAATCAATTTGGTATAACTCTGCACATGTATGCTTCAATTGGACCAAATTTGGACAATGCCCATAGGGGGCAAATATGGGCCAGTACATGACGTCATCGGACCACGCCCAATGTCACGTGACCAGAAACAGAAAAATGCATTTTAACTAAATGGCTTAAACCTTTTACCCTCATTTTCTGTACAGTAACAATACAAAAGTCGTTTTGAAGAAATTTAAGCATGCGTTTTGGCTTATGATAAAAAATAAAAAAATGAGAATGGAAAATGTGCTTCTTTGACCACTCTTTTGAGCATAATTTTTTTGTTTTTCATTTTGTCGCAAAACCCATGCTTGAATTCCAAGAAAATATGATGTTCTTTCGAATTGTTTTAAAATCCAGCAACTACAATTATCTCTCGGGGAGAAAAGTCAATTTTTTCGCGGCACCGGAAGTGGCGAGCGAATTTTCAGCGGCCTGGTGCCTAAGCATTGTGGCCAGTCACATCTGTGTTTTGTTTTATCGAACAAAATTCGAATTCACTTTCTTTTTCACAGTCACGGTGTTGTAGATGACTTAAATTACTGTTAACTAGGCTCTCAAGCGAGGCTGATGTTGTAAGGAGAAGTTGTCCCTCCCAAGTTTCGAGCTCACCATTATCAGTCAGGCATTCTATCGAGTGGTTAAAGTGGTTAGCATTAATTTTTGATGTAAGAATGAAATTCTTGTGATCTAGAGCTGCTTTCAAGGATGCTCACCGTCTTTTGCTCCATGCTGTCTTGGGAGAGCTTCGTTTATTTGTGTTATATTTAAACAATGGAATTTCTCAGGTTCGGAAGGACAGTTCACGGACACAGGTTCACAGGATCGCACAGTTTTATCGCAAGATCGGAGCGGTCAAAAAGGCCGCGGACACAGAGTTTCTTTTGAAGTTTGCAGGTGATGATAGCGCAGTACTAATTTCAGTTTGTGTCTCCGCATCTTTGAGATTTCGATTTCCAACCTGACACTGGAAATCTTTTACTGTCACCTTTTCGAGATTTCCCCATCGACATGCAACCATCGCTGCGGCTTTCTGTTTACGTCCGTACGTGGATCACGTGGATCAAGCAGAACACTCAAGTTTCAAAAATAAAGGTACGACTCACATGTTGTAAACGGAAAGCAGAAAATACAGGGGCACCCAACGACAAGTTTCGGTAGATATCTTTTCGGTGGAGGGTAGTTCGCCTTGGGCTTTCGGTGTCGATTAAAGAGTGCACTCGGCCCAAAAGATTCGCAATGGGGAAATAATGGCCCCTGAGGTTTTCGGAAAGGTCATAATTGCTGTTTTTGGCAGTTAAAAACGTCAGCTAACATTTTCGGAAAGAAAATTATTCCCTAGAAAGTTCGTGGAAAGTTCATTTCAGCTTGAATTTTCTCAAAGGAAGATATTGTTCCCTAACATTTTCGGGCAATTAAAACTTCAGCTAGGGAGTCCGAACAGATGAAATTTTTCTAGCTAACAAAAACATCACTTAAAACAGACTTCAAACACCGTAAGGTACTTAAGAATGCCTTTCCACAGCTTTTGGTTGATTTGGCTCGTTGAGTGCCCCTGAAAATCAATTAATAAAAATGTAAACAAAAGGTTTTCGATCTTGTGTTTGTTGCAACGAAGCAAAAAAAGGTTACCGGCGACTTGAACGAGCCAGCGACCGGCCGACGCCGAAGAAAGCGCGCGAAAAAATTTGGGCTGACCGGAAGTGAAATTGCACTTGGTTAGCAACCGTGTACCTTAGCAACGAGATACTTCAATGGGCCCTTAAAGACGTTGTTTGTCCGCTCAGCTGTTTACTAATGAGGCCTTCATTTTTATAAACCAACACGTCATACCATTAGAGATTATTTTTAAAAGAAGCTGGATTCTGCTCAAAACAATTTTTCAAGTTTTCACAGAGCGCGGGCATTATGACTTTTCCATTCTTTTCAATCGAGCGCATAGTCTCCTACGCAGCCGTTCTTTGTCTCGTCACGCAACGCTCCTCGTTAGTGGCGAGGAACGTTGCGTGACGAGACAAAGAACGGCTGCGTAGGAGACTATCGAGCGCGCGGCACTTGGCAAAGGAGGTGTGAATTTTTTATTTAAGGTCTTGCTCGTCAAGTTTGTCAATGTTTTAAACCGTCATTTTAAAAGATAACTTTGTACAGAGCCTGTGATCAGAGTTTTTTCCTAGCTCTACTCAGAGTTCATCTGTTTCGTTTCAAGCAAGTGCGCGGCACGTAATGTCAAAAAGGAAGGTGCGACTTATGTTTGCTAATTGTTTTCTTTGTTACCTGTTTTACAACACCTTAACGCTTTAATTGAAGAGATGTTTTTGGAAGTGGCCTTTCACAGGTCACTGCACGCAAATACTTTGATTGAAAAAGTGTACGCTCTTCTCGTATCGACTTTTTCGACTATATGCGATGCTTTTCGACGAAAATGAAGCAGTTATCTTTCAGCCTTTTTGATCTACACGAAATAAAAACAAGCATGAAACACTGAAGACAAAAGAACTAATCAGTATACATGGCGGCAAACGCGAGTGAGAAACAAATTGTGGGAGGAGAATGTTATCCAGTTTTTAGTGCATGCTTTTTACTGACTCTGATTTATGGAGCGCGATCTTTGAATGCTCTCAAATATGGTAGATGGATCCTGAAAGCGGCGAAGCCGTAATTGAACGGCAAGTGCGAAGCTAACGGCATGGATATATTTGCTTTTTCAATCTCCAGTTATTTATCCCTGACCAAACCATAACCGCAGCTTGCGATCTTGTCTACTGAGTCCTTGTTTATAATTTCACTCGACTGTATACTTTCCTTCCTTTAACGAGCCTACGAATAATGGACTGGTACATATCTTTTTCCAGGTTGAAGCTGAAAGATGCACAGCATATAGATGTAACAAGCAAGGCTGATACTACGTGAAAAGAGTTGACTTTGCGAGACACCAACACGACCGAGACTCGATAAAGTAGGGCTGCAACCATGGACAGCTGTTTCGTCCTTATTGGGACTCATCGGCATGGTGTAGCAGATTTAAAAGACGCCAGCTCAATGCGAGCGCCAATAAATTGCACAATAAACCCGTTCACGATATCAAGTTCCGTACCTTGGACTCTCTTGCCATCCGATCCACGCGTTGCCACACCACGTAGCCCGGATAGCAAGGAATCCAAGTGTCACGATGGCGTCTCGCAAAGAAAAATGTAGATTGGCCAATACCAATCTTAACATTAAAACACATGGACAAAACCATGCTAAAAATTACACAGCATATCGGATCTGTAAAGACCTACGGTCCAAAAAATACAGTGAAGTGAAAGTAATAAGCAAAGGACCGCCAACGATAATGCTGTAAAACGTAGGATCTACAAGAGATCTAATCAGCCAAAAAATAAATAAATTTTTTGGCTGATTAGATCTCTTGTAGATCCTACGTTTTACAGCATTATCGTTGGCGGTCCTTTGCTTATTACTTTCACTTCACAGCATATAGCACTGAAACAAGCAATGTCGATGTTATACTTATCGTAAACTGCAGCGTTTGATTGTTTTTATAGCAACCGTTATCCCCACCAGCCACCCCAGCGTAACTTTTTCCACCGAAAGAACTCTACCAGCATACCCTCCCCAGGGAGAATTTGTATTTTCTTCGGTCTTTCCGATCATTTAAACTTGCCGCTCGTATGCTAATCCGAAATTATGAGTGGCTTCAGCTTACTCGATCACATTAATTTGTGAAGTATTCTTGTCACTCCAGCCACATCCCACAAGCTTTACGTTTTCATTCCTTGTTTTATTGATATGTGGGTACTTGAGCCTGAGCATTAGCTATGCCATGCTGATGAAGCCTAACAAGGCTGAAACAGCTGTCCATGGCTGCTAATGCTTGGGCTCAATCTTTGCTTTGGTAGATTTAAGGGGTAATGCCCGCTACCTTGTGGCCTTAGTGCCCTTAGAGTGGTTTCAGCTTACTTGATCACATTAATTTGTGAAGTATCCTTGTCACTCCAGCCACATCCCACAAGCTTTACGAAATGTCGGAGGTCCAGCGTGTATTTTGAACCTGTTGCTGTTATTGTTAAAAAATGACCATATTAGGTCATTTTTTGGTCTTAGAACAAAGCCTATTGTTATCAAACTTGATCCGCTTTTCTTGATACGCATACCCCCGAGGAACAGGTAAATAACATGCTTATTTGTCAGTTGGTGAGGTTTTCTAAAAGAAACAGAAGGCAATCAAATAACGAAAAACTTACTTTTTATTTGGTCGTGTTTTATTTTAAAAATACTTTTAAAGGTAGATTGTAGCCAGTGAGGTTTCGATTGTAAACATGTTTTTCTTGATTTGCGGTTTTCGGTTTTTTTTTACAACAATGCGTAGACAGCGTGTTTTGTTATACTGGTACACAATGGGATTGAATTTAGTTCTGTATTATCTACACACCAACATGTATAGACATTTTCTTTTGTCTCATGGTATGCGTGGGAAACATGTTGCTTTTGCATAAACAGTGCATTCAGTACACTGCAGTCACGTAGTTGAACGACTGCCATTAAATTTTGAGAAAAGTGAGCTCTCTGCTAGCACAGTTTGTAAACGATGGGCGATGGTGAAGAAGGATTTGCTTTGTGAATGGGACAAGTCAGACTCACGACCAGGATGCTCAGACTGAGGCGTTGAAAATGCTGTTTCGGATTTTAACACTGCTGGAGAAAATCATGATTTATTGATTGAAGGTCCACCCGCTACCAATGTCGTTGCAGCGAGTAAGCCCCACGAAGAAGTTATGGAGGAGAGAAAGGGGAAAAACGCGGTATACAAGTCGTTGCCACGAAGAGGGTGCTAAACGAAGCAGTGACTAGATACCAGTTAACACACGAAAGACCACCGCGTGGTCGGTAACGGTTTGACATTTCCTCTGTGTTTGTTTGTTTCTTCCTAGAGTTTACAAGTAATGGGAGACTAAGTCGAGAGGAATATGAGCAGGGGACTAAGTCGTGGGGAATATGAGCAGGGGAAATATATATTGCATTGTTTTGCTATTTTTATCAGCTATTGTTTCAGCCCCGCACTCCCCTGTTACAATCAAAGCCGCCACCAACTTTTCAGACAGTGAATAATGATGAGTGGTTATGTAATATATTCCCCTGAAAAGAACAAAGGAAACCGAGCCAACTGACAAATAAGGGTGGTAAACATGTTGGTACTTTAGCATAAACAGTGCATTCAGTACACAACAGTCACGTAGTTGAACGACTGCCGTTCAATTTTGAAAAAAGTGAGCTCTCGCCTAGCACTGTTTGTAAACAACGATGAGCGATGGTGAAGATCGATTTGCTTTGTGAATGGGACAAGTCAGACTCACAGCCAGGATGCTGTTTCGGATTTTAACACTCCTTGAGAAAATGATTTATTGATTGAAGGTCCACCCGCTACCGATGTCTAAGTCGAGGGGAATATGAGTAGGGGAATATGAGCAGGGGAAATATATATTGCATTGTTTTGCTATTGTTGTCAGCTATTGTTTCAACTCCGCACTCCCCTGTTACAATCAAAGCCGCCACTAACTTTTCCGTAGAAAGGAAACCGAGGCAACTGACAAATAAATCAAATTAAGTTACTCGTATTAGTTTTGGAAAATGAGGGCCACTATTTAAGCAGCCGTTTGATCTCATTTCTGTCTCCAAATTTGCCGAAGATGCGTCGCAAATTTGCGAAGATGCAAGCAGTTGAACAGCGAGTCCATACGAGGAGCAACCTTATGCTACATGAGTCCCGTTATTGCTGGACAGTGCAGCGTTATTAGCGCAAAATGTGTATGGAACGTGAAAGAAAAGGTCCTCCTAAGATCATGGAACTCCATCTGCAAAAAGCGCGACATTTGCGACAAAGCCATTTCAGTTTAATTTTCACTTACTTCATCAATGTTATACGGTCCTGTAAACGTTTAGTTCTCTTTTCACAGCTATACCAAACACAGCGTTCTGAAAAATCCATACATGCAAGACATCGTGACAGCTTCCTACCACGGGCACCGCGTAGGGGGAGGGGCTGGGGGGGAGGGGGGCTTTAGCCCCCTCACTTTTTAACAGTGCAATGTCTCGAGGGCAATCGTATGTTGAGGTGAGCTTTGTGGATACCTTACTAATTGCCAGACATGATTAGTTAAGCGAAACGGCAATTAAATTCTTGTTTTAAAACACCGCTTTTTGTTGCTGAAAGTATATTTTTCACCACTGATGCTAGTTTAAATGCATTTCTAGCCATTTCAGAGGACTTTAAAAATTTTCCAGGGAAGCATGTCCTCGGACCCCCCGACCTGACTCACGCTAACGCGTCTTGTAGGAGCTGCAAACAATGGCAAAACAAGCTTGTTCTTTCCAATTAAAGGCCTTGTCTACCACGGAAACATTGCAACGGTCACAAAGCAACGCGCATTTAACAAGGCTATGATTACCCCATTCACAGAGGTGATCTTCATCGCTGAAGCAGACGAGAATGTCCTTGACATTTCAGATCGGAAGATCCTTACGCAGGGGGGATACACTGCCTACGACATCAAATATCAAACCGTCAAAGCCCTTATCAACAGATGCCCGATGCTAGTAACCACAAAGTAAGCTGGAATTTGGTTCCACTAAGCCATGGATATAGACGCCTTCGCACGTATCACTTTAAGAGCCTCCCAAATCCGAAAAAGAGGGAAGCAGCTTGGCTGAGAAAGCATGCCATGAACTACGTGGGTGTGGGCTGCAATGAAAGCAAACTGCTCTGAAGGCGACACCGAGAGCGAAGAGGACGACACCGACACTGATGATGAACGCACCTTGGAAGGCGTGCAAGGCATTGTGTTGGAAGAGGACAAGGAGGCCATCAGGTCACTGTCACTTTCAAGTCTTCCCTCGCAGGAGACCACCGTTGCCGACACGAGTGACGAGCAAATTTCAGAAGATTGCACGGAAGAGGCCGGCTCAGCCAACGACACACTTGCTGTCTTGAGAGAGGAGTTGAAAACGTTGCATCCAGATAGCCTTAGACACCGGCAGTTAAAACACATGCTTTGCGAGGAGGAGCGGAAGCGATCCGAACTACGTGACCGTGCCAAGAAACGGCATCAGGCAAGATTGGCTGCCCTGAGAGAGAATGGCGTCAGCACTCAGAATGCTGAATTACCTCCCATGGATCCCGACATCAACTATGCCAAGTGCTATCCAAAGGGATCTGCAGAGACACAGTGATGACCGAAAAGCGCGCCAGGAACAAGAACGACGCGAAAAAGCACGCAAAGCAGGTCCCTGGTTTCTCAGCAGGGAGAAAGAGCTACACGACTGCGTCAAGTCCACATTCACTTGCCTTGATCCCGTCATGCGAAAGTCGTTGACAGCGCACCGTGAAGCCCTGGAAGACAAGTTGAGGAACCACCACCGCAACCTTGGAACACTTGCTTCCAGCGAGGCCTTGCAAGAAAGGAAACGTGTCTGCGTTTCTCTAGGTCTGCTTCAAAACAGGCATCAAGATCTGGTGAAGAGTGTCTACGGGGCTTTACTAACCACAGAGGAGCTCGGCGAGTCGTTTGGAACACACCGCGAAGACGGATGTGCGCGAGAAGACCCAGGTGGCCATACGGGTGCGTAGAATTGCAGCTCCGAAGAGGTACCAGGAGACGACGAGGAACGCTTCTTCATCACCCCAGTGCCCAGCTGGCATACGAGTCACACAGTGTTTGAAAGAACACGCAAGGCAACGACTGACAAGGCTAGCTCCCAAACCAGTGAAAAGAGGCCGCGATCACAGAGCGGTCGGTCCAAGAAAGCCAAAAGACCGTGTAAAAACACCATAACTAGGTACTTTTCCAGCCAGCGATAGTCGAGTGGTCATGCGGGCAAGCTATATGTGACATTGCGGCTGTTGACATTATGTTTTGTTTATTTCGGCTTTTGGTTTTGTTCGCTAAGGGTAATTGTTGACTGCGTGATTTATGATGCAATCCAGATGACTTGAAATACAGAAGTGTGGCCATCTTAATAAAATTGCAACAGTAACTTATGAAATGAGTGTGGTCAGTATTGTGGTCCATATTTTAATGCTAAGTAGCAGATGTGCAATACAAACGTATCTGGGCGTTTAAAAAAGTGTTCAGTTCAGGTGCATTGCCCCTAAGAAAATTTGATCGCAGTTCTTCTCTTGAGAAACTCCGCCGTTCTTTCGTCTTGATCGGGTCGGGATCTGTTAGAATCGGTCCACTGTTCGAATCGGGCGTATGGAAAACCAGAAAACCGGATAGGTGGAAAGCCGGAATCTGGAATGCCGGAATACCGGAATGCCGGAAAGTGCCGGTAAACCGGAAAGTGCTAGTCAGAAAAGGAAAATTTGAGCGAAATAGAATAGAATCAAAAGGAAAATAGTTTTTCTTTTATAATTTTGTTTTATAAAGGTCGCACACCCTGCAGCATTCCTGCTCCTGAGATTTTTATTACTCAATTTTTTTTCCACGACGGCGAAACAATTTAAATTGATATTATGGACACTTGCATTCTTCAGGTGTAAGCTACAAATGATTGACAGCTGTACTCCACCTTTATTTTCAAGGCGTGAGAATATTTTTTTCCAATCGCGAAACTTACCTTTCAAATTGAGAACCCAGGGTGGGTACTCGGGATTTCAAGTGACGGAGATGATCGAATGGAGCCAAAAGTCAAGACCCAAAAAAATCCCTAGGGCTTCCAGCAAAACCCAAAAAATCTCTGGACCAAAATTAACCCCCAAAAAATTCCATGCCGATTTTGTGGCCCTTAAAAGTTCCAGAAAGGGGTAATGCTATAACACAAAGAATACCCCTAAAAAATCCTTACTCAAATCAAAGTACCCAAAAAATTACTTCCCAAATTTTCGTACCCAAAAAATTTCCGGAATCGAAAATTTGAAATCCCGAGTACCCCCCCCCCCCCTGGGATTGAGAAACGTGTACTAAAACTGAAGCGATGAGCTTTAAGAAAGGAAAGTGTGAACAAATACATGTAGTTTACGAAAAATAATAATTATGCTGACCTCTTTCCTGCCATCTCTCGGGTTTGATCATGACGTGAACTGAAAGGCGAGGCAAAGATGTTATGCCGCAAAATAAAATAAGCCATAACATTCATTTATAATTGCCTTTTCTTATCAGGACTTCCTGGTTCAATCATCTGGGAAAAATATTCTCACGCCTTGAAAGTAAAGGTGGAGTACAACTGTCAATCATCTGTAGCTTGCACCTGAAGAACGCAAGCGTCCAAAATATCAAATTAAATTGTTTCGCCGCCGTGGAAAAAAATTGAGTAATAAAAATCTCAGGAGCAGGAATGCTGCAGGGTGTGCGACCTTTATAAAACAAAATTATAAAAGAAAAACTATTTTCCTTTTAATTCCATTCTATTTCACTCAAACTTAATTTTCCTTTTCTGACTAGCACTTTCCGGTTTACCGGCACTTTCCGGCATTCCGGCTTTCCGGCATTCCGGATTCCTTTTCTGACTAGCACTTTCCGGTGTACCGCCACTTTCCGGCGTTCCGGTATTCCGGCTTTCCGACATTCCGACATTCCGGCTTTCTGGCTTTCTGGCTTTCCGGCTTTCCGGCTTTCCGGCTTTCCGGCATTCCGGATTCCAGCATTCCGCATTCCGCATTCCGCATTCCGCATTCCGCATTCCGCATTCCGCATTCCGCATTCCGCATTCCGCATTCCGCATTCCGGCTTTCCGATTTCCAGCTTTTCCATACGCCCGTTCGAATCCACCTATCCATTCCTTTCTTGAGAAAATCGTCCTCGTATGACGTGAATTTCAATACACGACGATGAGTTCTTTGGATTCGTAATCGGTTTGTCGGTGGCGAATCCCCCTCAGGGGGCACGCTTTTCGATTCTGTGTTTTCAGTCAGTGCTGCAAACCTGAAGTTGTATCGCTAAACCTCGCGCTCACCTCGTTATCCACCTCGGTGCCTTTGGTACCTTGAAGCTTTTTGCAGACACTCGCGAGCCTTCACAGCAACTTCACGCGACCTTTGTTTTTGATAGTGAACTTTGGCGACGGCTGAGCTGTGTTTCTGATCATCCGACAAAATGCTTTGCTCTTTGCTAGTGAGCTGATTTGACGATAGCGCGTCGGGTGAATGTACTTTCCGATTGCATCAAAAACTAGTTTACTCATGACGTTGCCCAATTTGCTGTGTTGGCCTCCATTTCTCGGAACAAGAACGAACTCGCACTGGGGTTTTACCAATGGCCTCACGAAATTGATGTAGCTATCGAGCACCTGCGTGCTTGCATCGGTTAGAATCCAGGAGTCGAATCTGTATTTGCTCGCAGTCTTGAAGTTTTTCTGGTCAATAAATCCTCCGTTCTCCTTCGCTACCCTAACCATGTCGGCTGTCAAGTGCTGATAAGTCATAGGGTGCGACCCCTTCACTTTAATGAACAAGTGCACCGACACAAATCTCGTGGCATACAACATCCAAAATTGGGTTGATAAAATCCTGATAAAACATGTTGAAATGTGGAGGTAAAAATTTTGGGAAACGTAGAAGAAGGAGCAAAGTAACACGCTCGCCTGGTTCGTATTGGGAAGAATGTCGCAACGACGTCTCTGTGCTATGATTTTTGCGAGACGTGGATTAGAAACCAGCGTGAGGGAACAGATTATTTACTCATGATTGTCTGTCTGAGGTGTTATGTAAACATAGGTGAACATGCTGGCGAATTTTAACATATAAATCACTTCTACGTCGATCACCTGGGCTATATCGCCTCTATGGAGTCTTGTAAACATCAGCAAAAAGTATTTTCACGCGAGATATTTTAACAGTCGATATGAGACGTATCAGACCATCAGACCATTGCATTGCAGGCTTTCCTTCCTTGCACCCATTCAGTAATTCTTTGGACGTTTGGCTTCGCTTTTCTCGAAAACGAAGTGCATCCAGCGCAAAAGATACCAAGGCATCAGTAACAAAATAAATTGAAGGCCACCTTCAAAACCTCAGGCACTTTTGACTTAAAAGGTCGCATTTGGTTGATTTTTCCCGTCGTTTGAAAAAGTGATTCATGCAAAGGCGTGCGAATCCTTTAAAATCTTTATGATCAAAATAAAGGAGCAAAATAACAAAGAGGATAAAAAGTAATCTGGTCTGGAATAAGGACCTTGCTGGGTCAGTGGTAGTAAAATCACTCACGTTGTCCGAGTGCTAGCAAGGTTATTCACACGTGCGATCTCGTTATTTGTGTCTCTTGTTGAATGCGGCTTGCGCTCCGATTCCGTGCACCCATTCAATGATTCGTCGAAAGTTTGTCTTCGTTCTCGTCAAAGACGAAGTGCAAACAAGCGAAAAACACACCAAGGCGTCGTTTATTAAGTAAATTGAAGGCCACATGCCAAAATATCAGACACTTTTGATTGAAAAAAAAAAAGACCTAAATCGTCACTTGGGAAACCTTTCCACTAGCCTCTTCAATTTTAAAACAATCGCAAACCTCATAAATGGTCTGTTTGGCCTTGTACCCACACTATTAATGCGATTGCTGGGTAAGCCGGAGACGTCCAATCGGCCACCTCAGTAGAAAGCACATGCTGATAATAAAGAAACAAACACTGAGAAACAGAGTAGCTTTCAATACTTTTATTTCATTGAAACGATGGATTAAAACCATTTCAAAAACCACTCAATATGGTTTGGATAGTGTCAGCTAGTTTTTGGCATTTCAAAGCTCCGTTAAGCGTACGCGCTCGTAATCTTCTTTCTATACTATAGGTGTAAAAAGGTTTGATGCAATAAAGAATAAATGATATCTTGATTAGTGTACTCTTAATTATCGTTGTCCGACGGGTACGGATATGCACAGGATCCATTTATGAAAAGCAAGTATTAAACTTTCGTCTTGGAATTACCTCTCTGAAAAGATAATCCGTACAAGTTCGAAACGACAACTTTAAAAAAGTTTAGGAGGAGATTAGGATGTGTTCCTTTTGTCATATTATCATTTTAAGTGAATAGGCATGCGCAACCTTCGTGTACTCCAATACGCAGTTTTGTACCATATGGAAAAGTCAATGAATACTTTGAGCTATAAAAACCGCTCGCAATCTTGATGTAAGCTGAGTGGGACTGAACTGCAAAGGAAAGGGATCTGTCACATAGGGGCCGGCATTTCTCTCCCTCACTGTCTGCGGGTCGCGGGTATCTGAATGACTAGCGAGGAACCAATACTCGAGGCTGGTATCAGTGATGCACGGGTAAAAATCGTCATGGTGCGACGCTCAGGTGAACGGTCCAGAGGTACCACTACTTGTCTTTTTTTCCCTTTAATTATCGAAGTCCTCTCCGGCTGGTATAAGCGATCCGCGGGTGGAAACCTCTTGCTTGATCGTCATGATACAACGCTCAGGCAACGTGTCAACCACTCTAAATCATCCCTAAATATAATTTGTTTTTTTATTAAAACCAATAGGCTTACCCCTTCGGGAAAATGGAACAGCTTAGTGGAAACGCTACGAAGTGATTTTGCGTTTTTGGCTCGTGTTTTTCGAACACTAAGCGCGAAATAGCGAACAAAATACAGGGCAATGTTTACTGATTTTGTTATGAATGCAGATTTTTTTTCACGGCAAGCAAAGGAACTGGATAAACTTAAATGGTATATAATTAATTAGTTAGTTAATTAATTAATTAATGAATTAAGTATTAAGTTACTTTTAGGACTTACTGTAAGATATTTTAACTTAGTATAAACTTGAGTAGTAGGTAAATTAGACTTTTAACTATAGATTGTTATTTTACTACTTTTAAATTAATAGTCATCGTGTTTGTAATGCACGGCTCCATGTGAGAGCACTCTTTAGTGAAATGGACTTCGTGGTTAAGTAAAGTTTGATTTGATTTGATTTGATTTAAAAGTCACCCAATAAAGTTTATTTGTATTTTAGCTAAAATCCATGTAAAATCAATCCACACAAAGCCCTTAGAATAGTCGAGGAAAGCACAGAAATTAAACATCTTGTTGACCTTTCTAGCCGAATAATTCGAACAACAGCAACATCTTTATTATTTTAAGCCTTTTTCTACTATTAGCGTTACATTTTTAAAGGAATTTTAGAGCTTTAAAAGTTGAAAAGAAAAGATAAACTATTACAATTTAAAGGTGTCTAGGGGCTAAATAAACTAAAGTGTTCCAGTTAGCCCCTAGCTAAGAAAAGGTAATGAACTCATTATTGGCGGCCAGTTTTTACGTGCTTTTCTTTAATTTTCGAGGGTTTGAGGTTAAGTCGATCTGGTTATTCCATATAAGGGGTTACCACGGAAATTTCGCTGGTCCACAACATCGAAGACTCTATCTTTCATGTCACGTTTGTCACGCTAGCTGTCGTTTATTTGTAAACGATCAGTCAGCTACAACTCGGTAGGTATTTGATTTATAAGTGTGTTTTTCGAGCCATTTTCCACCTCAGAAGCCCCCTACCTGGCATCATAAAGCTGGGTTGGTGGGTAGAGGCAATCCTCTGGAAGAAGACAGAGGTGAGAAGCAATTTCACACCAAGTGAGCCGCCGAAAGGTTTCGATCGAGTCATGGTGATTCACGAAGTGAAGGTGTGTTCCTAGCCGATCTATGAGTAGATTCCGGGACTCGCATGGCAATTTTGACGAGTTTTGACATGTAAATTATGCAATCGCTGCAATATTTTGCCAGCAGGACCGGGTGGCTGGACACGATTCTAAAAAATATCTGAAATGGAAATTGGCGGACTAACACGCGACAGTTATCCAAGAATATCCCAGAATTCCTTTGGGTCACAAAGCGAACATGTCAGACCAGTGAGAGCAACTGAAATCAAATAGCGTTAACCAGGTCGGGCTAAGGAAGTGAGCGGGCAAATTGGAACAGATTGCGAGAAGTTGAGTCGGCAAGAAGTTTAGTCGAAGTTTACTGCCAATGTGGATTTTTAGCCTGAAGAGGATTTTTTCAAAACAAAGTCAGTGCTTAGTTTTGGTGTTGTTTTCGAGCGTTGTTTGGTTTTGCAAGAGAATAAACAGTCATATTCAAGGAAAATCGGGACTTTCGGTAGGTTTACGGGGTGGTAAAGTCTCAGAAACTCAGTATTTGGCAAAAATAATCGCTCATTCCAAACACAGTCCGGGATTTGGAAAAGTTACAGGTTTTCAAATCACCGGTCTTCAGTGATCGAAAATTGCAGAGCCCGTCGTGAATGAGTTAAACAAATTGTAGCTGCTACAACAAGAAAAACAACAACAACAACAACAGATACACACATTTCAAAACTAAGACACAGAATAAGCGCAGATATAGGCAGTCGTTGGTTTAATTTTATTTACTGCATTATTTACGGCTTTATTTTCACTACTGCTAAAGTTGTGTTCGTAACTGCGATGATCAGTCACATATTTAATTTTTCAAGTTAGTTGGAAGATCTTGCCAAAGGTCAGCTACAATTGAAGATACAGATTTTTTTTCCAACGTTGGTTCTTGTGCACGTATTATAACTATGAATATCATTAGCATACTGGAAATAGTTTCAAAGTTGTTTGGTAGTGTTTTGCTGTGCCAGTGATGTGCAAATTTAAGTGCTTGCAACTTAAAAATAGAAGTAACTGATAGGATATCTAAGAGGTTCATAAGGGGAAAAGCACTTTCGGTGTTCTTTCTACGAGTAGTGGCAAAAAATATTGTTCTTATTACTGTGTTTTGTTTGAACATTGTTTAAATTTACGTTTAGTTTGAGATCCACACAAGCCACTTTTAGAAATATTTAGTACCAAACGTACTTTTTTATTAAATCTACTCGTATAATTTAACACGGTAACTTATTTGTTGCAAAAAAGGCGTTCTGATCGTAAATTTTGCATTTTGTTCACAGCACAATATTGAAAGCAATGCTCTCATTTAGTTAGTTTTCCAAATTTTATGCAGCTGAAAAGGCAACTCACATTAATTTTCTATCTTGCTCTAATGAGCCGCTGAAGTTGATGATGCGGTATCGTTGGAGGTTTTGAGTTATCTTTCAGGGGCGATAATATGTGATGGTAATAGGACTGAGTGGAGTCCTATTCGGTCTGTAATCATACGAGTGATAACAAAATCGGACGACCGCGCAGCAGGAGTCTGATTTGTTTATCACGAGTATGATTACAGACCGAATTGGACGACACGAAGTCTTATTACCAATTAATCATAAAAATTACAATTTCCGATAAAAGAAGAAGAGCCAAGTTATAAAAGGGAGGTAAATTTCGCATTAAAAGACCGACAAAGGAAGCGTAAATTGTTTAATGTCGCTTCGAAATTGACTACAATCAAAACGAATGGTGATTGAAACCGAGGTTGTGATTGGTTGATTTAAACTACAACTTTGAATGTAATTGGTTTATTTAAAATACTACTTTGAATGTGATTGGCTTATTGAACTGTCCGATAACAAACTGTCCAATAACAAACTGTCCGATAACAACTTGGCACGTGAATTAGTGGAAAATAGGAGTTTTTTAAACCAATCACAATCGAGGAAATTGTAATTTGTATGATTAATAGATTTAGCCCAGGCTTTTCTTGGGCCAAATAAATTTGCGGTGAGGGTAAAAGGAGGAATGAATTTGCGGAATGACATGTGGCATGACTTGCGGAATGGCATAATTATGCGGTATGTAATGTGTGCAAAATGGCGCGAAATTTTTAATTCAACTGAAGGAGTTAATTATTCAACAGCCAAACGCAAGCTATGTAGCTGCCGATCTCGGTCACAACTACTCTCCACCGGGCTTGCTTTCGTATAAACATTACACTTGAGGTGATTAAATTTGCCTTGAATTTCGCTTTCTTAGGATTAGCCTGTTCGCGAATGATATTTGCAGCATATTTGTGAAGCTATGCACGAAAGAATCGTTCGGCTGCGAGACAAGCGAGCTTTTGCCATCTTGTCAATTTCACAGTGTAGGTCAAACTATTTTGGCAGTTTTGAAATGGATTAAATAAAATTTTATTTTTCCGGAGTCGATCGTAAGCGATTTAGGAACGGAGTCTGGCTGAGGCTTATTATGGTTTTCAGAGTTTTACAGGAGTCTCAAATCGGTCGAGCTGCTTTTGTTGTTATGATATGAATAACTGAACTCTCGAAGACCGAGCGATAAACGAGGAAAATATTATAATCAGTTGCAAACTGACTAATCCTATAAAGGCAAACTCAAGACAAATCACTTCAAGCGGGTTCATTTGTAAAATATTTATATCAAGTCTATCAAAGCACAAGTCCCGTGTAGAGCAGTGCTCTACACTGAAAAATTTCTCGGTCAAATCCAATTAGTTTTCAACATTTTGTTGTCACCGAGATCAGCAACTAGCTTAAGATTATTCACTGTGTTGGGCTGGAAAACGCGATTAATAATCGCGAGCTCCAATACGCAAGCCGAGCTCAAGATTATTAACCGTAAAATTGTTATCTAGAGAAGGGCTAGTTGTTGATCTCGGTAACAACAATTTGCTGAAAACAAATTGGATTTGACAGAGAAATTTTATAACATCTGGTACCTAGGGTACTCGATCTTCGATGAGGCGACTCTTGAACGCGAGCACTGAGTTCAGTTATTCATATCATAACAAAAATTAGCAAATTAGAGACTCTTGTAAAACTCTGAAAACCATAAGGCCGGTTACAGACGAGCAAGTTTTCCTTGACAAGTGTCATTGACAATTTTTATTTGCTCATATTTATGAACGACAAATTTTCTTTGACAAGTTTTGCCTTCACAAGTTTTATTTGCTGGTGTGAAGGAACGAACAAGTTTTCTTTGGCAAGTATTCATTGTAGCCAGCAATTCAATTACAGAGCGGACAACATTTTATTTGACAAGTTTTCCTTGTCGAGCCGTACAGACGAACAAGTTCTGCAATGTGTCAAGTTTTTCCTTGACAAGTGCACTTGTTCAAAAACTAGCACCTCGGAAAAATAAAATTTTGTTTAATCCATTTCAAAACTGTCAAAGAGTTTGGCCTACACTGTGAAATTGACAAGATGGCAAAAACTCGCATGTCTCGCAGCCGCGAACGATTCGCACAAATACACTGCAAATATCATTGACTAGGATTCCCGAACAGACTAATCCTAGATCCTATGAAAGCAAAACTCAAGGTAAAATTTAATCACCTCAAGAGTTCATAAGAAAGCAAGCCCGGTGAAGAGCAGTTGTGACCGAGATCGACAGCTAGCTTGCGATTATTCTCTGTGTTAGGCTTTAGAATAATTAACTCTTTGAGCTGAATAAATTTCTTCGCGCTATTTTGCATATTATGTTACATTCCGCATAATTATGCGATTCCGCAAGTCATGCCACATGCCATTCCGCAAACTCATTCCTCCTTTTACCCTCACCGATAAATTTATGTCCAAAAGAAATGAACAGCAAGAGGGAAAACGAAGAGTTTTAAATTACGATAATTTTCTTAACAATCTCGACATAAATGTCCTTAGAAAGTATAAATTAAAGGCTCTGTGAGCCAACTCGTGAATGTTGAATAAGCAAATGTAATTTATGTTTGATTTCAAAACACACAAAACACGCGAAGAATATTAAGGATCTTCAAAAATAATTTTTACCGCCGAATTCACTTTGGACAGATGATAATAATTTTTTACTTGTTATATTCTTCAGGTGTAACATCAGCTAACTTATACCATCACGCGTAGCTAAACCGCAAACAGCTTATTAAATATTCAAAACGGGTTATTTGTTAGCGTACCCTAACCACAAACATCTCATTAAATATTAAAAACGAGTTTTTTTCAGTTAAATTTGTTACGTGCGTAAAAGTTTGTATCTCGAATTGTACCTATTGCTTTACATTAATTTTTGTATAATTGCAATGCTAAATCAATGTGCTATTCGAATTCCGAAACCATGTTTCCGTTAACCGTAAAATGAAACTGCCATTTCTCCACGCGTTGAATACCAATTTTTATAGCATACCGCCAAGGCGTTTCCGATACATTTTTAAACACGTTTAAGATTACCATTGGCTTCTTTTTCAACAGTCCTCTATTCTCTGTAACAAAGGTCCCCATTTCGTTTGTTCATTACTCGCCAAAGACTATCAAATACACGAACAAGCCTTAAGGAAGTTCGCGCCAATTGTCTGTGCGCAACATTTTCTGTGCATCTCACGTAAGCGTTGTGCGCGAGTCTGCGAGGTCCGCGCGAGGAAAAAATGTCACGCAAAGGTTTGCAAACAAATATGGCGTCTAAAACGCTCTTGACTTCCGGTAGATTCTAGTTTCTGCTCCGTCATGTCGCGCAACAGCGACTTTGGAATTTGAAGACAATTAAATCGCAATTTACTCTCTTAAATGGTCGGTGATCCCCACTTTTCTTTCCAGAAACAGTTTTTATTTACAATTATTTCCACATTGTTCAAAACTGGACAAAAAATCAATCTGGGAAGTTAAAAAAAATCAAGAATTCTGTCCACGGGACATCGAATGCTACCATCTTGCGGCTGCAAGGCGCGTGAAACTATGGTCGCTAAATGCGAACTTGTTCTTTAAGGAACCTCACCAGTTGACTAAACTCACTTAATAGGTCCACTTAAACAATATTTGGCAGAGCGAATTTCACGTCAAAGATCTAATTGCAATATTTTTGGGCTTACAGACACTGTGGCCTTATTCGCTAACGAAACCCGATTTTTTCAGATTTAGGGTGTTCTTCCGGGCATGTTCTCTCCAAAACGAAGTCGGTGACCCCCCATTTTTTTATATTTCTGACATAATGAACTCATCATCTTACAGTGGTAAAATTCTCAGAGAAAAAAATCAATGTTCGAAAATTTTCGCGCGAACGTCCTTAAAAGACTTAAAACGGAAAAAAGTTTACAGAAATCGACCGACTGAGCGAGTGCCATTCTTCCCTCCTCACTACAATCGCTCTTGCGTATGCGCAATTCGCGAGTTAAAAAGGAGTACAAACTTGATAGTTTAGAGCAGCCAACAGGAATTGACTGCGGTTCCTAAACCACAACACAGCAAAACATTTTGACGGTGCACGAACACACAGTACGAGACGTATGTTTCTCAGTTTTAGAGTCTTGGAGAAGGTGGAGAAATTAGACAAGTAACAAACATATCTTTTTTTAAGCTAGAAAAATTGTTAGCTTAAATGTCCGTAGAAAAGGCAAAAAGTATTACGAACCCGATAGATTAGAGCACTCCGCCGAAAAGAAATTGACCGCGCGTGGGTCAAAAAGCATAAAAACAACAAAACATTCCAAGAAAACAATACGATGCGTGTTTCTTCGAAGATTCTTGGGAAGGTCGACAATTTAAACAAGTAACAAACATACCTCTCGCAGTAAACTAGAAAAATTGTTATGTAATTAATTTTGACATAAGTAAATGTCCGAAGAAATGACAAAAGGAGTACTAACCTGGTAGTTTAGTCAGTCAGCAATAACTCGGAACACAGAGCTATATTATAGCGCCATTCATGATTTCACACAAAATGGTTGCTTGGCTAAGCGGACAAAAACCTCTAAAATGCCTTGATAGTTTTACTGTTACTTCCCATGTCTTACGAGGAATCTACTTCAATTAATGATCCTCAGTGGTAAAACATAATCCAGTTATAATGAAGACCACACGAGCTTTTCCCCTGCTTTTCCCTCGCAGATCCGTCCCTTTTACTCCACTGTAAAACTATCAACGCCTGCCAGCCAACCCATTTCGCTATTTTTAACATCCAAACAATGATCCTTACGGGTTCAAACAAATTTAAGACGGCAAGACGGCAAAACTTCGTTGTTTACAGTCTTTACAGTCCGCTTTGGCCGAAAATCTCAAACTATATTTCAATGAAACGTGAAACGCGCTAGTTTTTGACATTTCTGAAAGCTTTTTGACAATCTCTTTAAACTTTTCCAATGAAGTGTGAAGTGCGCTAGTTTTTGACAAGTTTGAACTTTCTGTCAGATTTTGAGTCATGCACATGCATTTGATCGGCTTTTTCCTCTCGTGTTTGAATTTTTGCCTTGAATAACGTTAAGCTTTTAAAATACAACGCAGATACCGCTAAAAGTTTGTTTGTTTGTTTGTTTGTTATCTCGAGTGTGACTTTTCAAACCCACGTTTCCTCTAACGGACGGGTTACCATATTTTCTTAACCATAGTTCTCCACGCGCGCGCCTTTGGCGCGCGGAGCTCCGCTATAATCTTGGATAACTCGGTGATCTGACAGATTTGTGGCCAAAAGCAAAGCGGCACAGGCCCACTGCTCCCTGCTGTGAAGCCTTCAGGCAGAATTGATGTCAGTGATATATTTTACCCAGTTTTCTGCCTTCATGACGCTTTCGCCTGGTCTTTCACGAAAGGTTCGTTAATTGAGGAAAGTTAAACTGCTTGCGTTTTGAAAATGACCGCAAACAAATGTGTGACCGATTCATTTATTTAAATTTATTTTCTATTTCACCGCTAACAGCGAAGGAAGGTGGGCAGCATCTTCACTGCATCAGTTGACAAATTTAGTTACTTCATACTTTTGGTGTTACCCTGAAGTTTGGTTTGCGGTAGAGATGAGGAAAAAGTGTTTTGCCATAGTTTTGATACAACTAGACACATAACGTGTGAAATCAATATTTATCCTCGATATCATATTGATGCAAGTTTACTATCACATTTATATTATATACTGATGTAGCTGTAAAATGTCCGAGTTTCAAGATTTAGAAGAATATATTGTTTTATATTCCATGTTCCACAATTTGGCGAGATCCATTTTATCCAAAGGCGGCCAAAAATATCGTTGCAGACAATTTAAATTTTTCTGTTTATGTTTCGAATGAACATTTAATTTAATATTATTCGCTTTACAACAGAATAAAACATCTGCTTTGATGTGATGAGCAGAGCTGTGTTACAAGTTCCGTCGCCGGTGATCGATAGTGGGCTTTCTATGACTAGTCTTTCATCAAGTTTCGCTTGCATAGCTTTACGTGCAGTGTTTTTAGTGTTTTCTTCCGGGTCTGGCCTGGAAAATTGTAACTAAGGTATGGAGATTTGTTATTCACTCTGTGAAAATCATCCCTGAGTTAGACGCTGTTTTTGAGGGGCGATACTTTACTCTCATTGAGGCTGTTGTTGATAATGTTTTTTCAGTTGGTGTAACGTTCTTCCGAAAAGAGCAAATAAGTGGACCTTACTAATGTGTTTGATTACTTGCTGTTACAGCCTTTCGGCGGTCTGCCGGCAATTTATCGTAACATCGTAACATATTCTGCAAAATCTTTGAGAGCGTCGAAACATAACGCCTTGTTAATGTGAAGCAAAACCTACGTATATATAAAATCTAGCGGAAAGCACATCGCGCTCGAACCGTAAAAATCCTTCTTTAATATTGCTTATTAAGCAGGATTAAGGTTGAAACTTATCTGAAAATTCCCGCTAGATCTATTAGCAAGACAGATCTTTCGAGTTTACAGTTCCGGCAGGAAGTTAATTTATTCCTATTTCGGGTAAAAAAAAAATATGCAAAAAAATTGCATCCGGACTACAGCGGAGGACCTGATCAAACATCACCGAACATCGCCAATAAAGCGATAGTCACCTAATCGGCAAAAAAGATCGTGGCTTTCCGTTAAACAACTTTATCAGTGAAAAAAGAGGGGTAGCCCACATCGACAAGCTGAATTGGAAAAGGTACTTTTTCGCCTTCAAAAGAAGTTTATCTTATGTTGTGCAGTTGCTTGAAAAATCAATCTAACGGAGCAAAGTTCAAACTGATTGGCGCGAAGTAACCGATATCATTTCGCGGCGATGATTTAGTAATTTTTAATTTTCTTTGCTATGCTAAGCAAGATTGTAATATTTAATTAACATTCCTTGTAGAATTTCCTTATCCGTTTCTCAAAACAAGAAGGAAGTATATTGTTTTTTGTCATAACGAAATTGGGTTATATTTTCTATCGTTTGGGCGTATTTTGACTTTGTAGCCGGATGCATCATCAGGTAGTGCTCCAAGAGGATTATTACTGTAAGTAGTATAACTGTCACCCTACATTAAAGTGTATATAAATATGTTATATTTAAAAGTTCATTTGTCATCCCTTGCGACCAGTTCAGGTTCGCATGTTACATATTGTTGGCATGCCGAATATTGTTAGTTCTGAACAGTCATGAAAATGCTTTGTTGAATATTACTACGTACATAATACGGTTAGAATATTTATTCAATCCTTATGAATCGCGTAAGCATGCTTGCTGTATATCCCGTGTCGAAGTCTTCAGTTCCAGATTAACTATTGTGGCCTAGCTTTCCAATAATTTTCTTTTTTTATTCGAAAATCCTCTTTGAAACTGTATTACCGTATTAGGCTTGTAAATCGTTATCGCCTTAAAAGGTTTCTCTCTAGTGAAACATTCTCCGAAACAGCATTTTAAAATGCCGGAAAAATTTCGTTTGAATGTCAGGCTTACTTCAACATGGTCTTGTCATACTTTCATAATCAGACCGTGAGTAGGTTTGTGACACATTTGACAGATAATGCATACACACCAAACAGCTGCACGTACTTTCTTGCTTGATGTACTTGGTGACATTTACTTGCGGTGTCTCGTACGCTTACTCAATTGTTTGCGAATTTTTTTTTATAATTCCTTTCTCTTCGCTTCAAATAACTTTAATGTAAAATTCTTGGTGCTAGACTGATGTTTTCAGTTTAACTTCATCGAAGGTAGCTGTGTTTGAATAACCTGGTGAGATGGTTATCCCAATATTTAACTCGTAGTATCTGCAGTAACACTTTTTTTTTATTTAATTTATTTATGAAATAATATTACAGAAATATGCATTGCCCGCAGTTAGCAAAGGCTAACAGGGCGAGCAGTGTTAAATACGTATATTTTAAAATAAATAAAAGATTTACAGAGCGAGAGATTCAAAATTTTAGACAAATTACAAATACATCAATACATTTAAGATATGGCAAGAGAAGAGAACAAGCTGAGGTCTTATAGTTTCGCTAATAAATTACACAAATCGATATAATCATCGTATTTTGCAAGTCTCTGGCGGAGGAGATCATGAACTTTTCTTTTAAAATTGTGTTTTGATAGCCGGCGCACTTCACAAGACAAGCACTCAAAGCGACATAAACAGTCTATGTGGGCAGCGCTTCCTGTATTTCAGATTGAGAATTAATAATAATTTGCTCTTTTAATGGACAGAAGCTATCTTGAGTACAATTGCAACACATATTTGCTTAAACGTTTTAACACGGCATCCTTTTAGAAAATGGCTCTGTGATTAACAGGTCTTAAATGGACTTTTTATGTGCTCTTATCGGATCGGCTCATTCTAAAGTTATTCACTTTCCATAAAATCCATGCATTTCCAAAAAAAGTAACATTTGTTTCTTGTGAGGAAAGGGAACGTATCAATTTAGCATATCGAGCGCAAACACTATTCGGTTTGTTTCCAACATCACCGCAAACACTCATCAACTTCGATTTTCAGCCTTTTGTCAGTTGAAAAAAACTCTTAATTACAATTAAGCTGAGCTACTGTGGTGCAGAGTCGGATAAGTTGGGTTGGCTGGTGGTGGCTACACTTCATTTCAAGGCGGGGTGCTATGGTAACTGACGAAGGCATAAGTTTGATTGTGCAACGTCTTACTTGTTATATACTTGTATAAGTTATCACGTACGAAAGGGATTGTCGCACAGTCAAAATGTCTAACGTGCAAACATATTACAGTCATTTAACATACTACAGTAAGTCAAATATTTCATACACATTATTCACATTCTACAGTCAATATACAAAAGTATCGAACCTAAATTTTCTTCCCTCATTGTTTCTTTTTGAGCACATCCAAGTATATTCAGAAAGCTAACCAATGGAAAATAAACTAGCTAAATTTACTTGAAATCTTGAACCTTTAACTGGGAGGAGTTATTTATTTTTAGTGTCAATTTGAATAGCCAAAAAGCACACTTGTGTTAATGGTCCAGTTTTCTTAACGATAACTTTATTAGTTCACAGAAACCAGTAATAATTGTCTTTGGCTGCAGATGGCCGGGGTACTTTTGGATTTCCTTTTGAAAAAAGTAGCCAATAGATTGAAAATTTTTCGCTGCGGTAGATAAATCACCAAACCTGATTACGGTTCTCTTTCTCTTTTTTTTTTTTTTCCTAGAAATCACTATATTTTCTTCTCGGTGCTGGTTACGAGAAATCTCGTGTTTTATTTACGACTTTCGTTAGGGAGAACTGTTCTATTATTATCAAGTTCGTTGCTCGACATTTAAATTTTAAAACCATGAGGTGTACCGATGCATACCAAACAAAACGTTTATTTTTTAAATACTTACTGCTAAAGCCTTCGCCAAACGGACTCGCAAGTAGACGCAAAACTTGGGTCTACTTGCGACTCCGTTCGCCCAGACTTGCGTGCACTTGCGATGACTTGCGCTCACTTTGATCGAGATCAAATTTATACGCAAGTCGACGCACGTTTTTCACCGTTTGGCCACTCAACCAAGTCAACGCAAGTTGAGTGACGTCCATTCATTGTTATAGTAACCTATTAGCCAATGAAATGGGTTTTTTTGCGACTTGCGTGTACTTGCGAGGAAACTTGCGAGTCCGTTTGGCCACCCAACGCAAGTCTGTACGCAAGCTCAACTTGTGGCTACTTGCGACTACTTGCGAGACCGTTTGGCCAAGGCTTAACGATAATGTGCTCATCCATCTTTTATTTCCATTGCTGTGGCTCGCTCGCGATGAAGTCTACTTGTCGCCCAAGCTGTCTGTGAGGTGTAATTAAAAGGAAGGAATTGATCGGCTAAAACATACCGGTGGCGGCTCAAGTGAGCTCAGGTGGTAGCGAATGCAATTAGTTTTACTTGTGTCTGTCACTATGATAAGGCCTACGGCGTATGGAGCTCAAGACACAAGTTGTTTCGCCCTTCTTTTTTGTTACAGCGAGTGTAGTTTTGCTATCCTCTTAAATTATTATGCCAGTGAAAATCTCTCACTGAACAATATAGTTTATGCCATTGTAAAGTACGTAAATAATTTATCCGAAACGATCCAACCACCCTCCGACCGAACAAAGAGAAACATAATTTACGATAGTCACAGTACGAACACTACTTGTCTTCCGATACTGTTCATGTTGTATGGCTTGGTAATCATAATCATAACCCTGCACGCCGTTTTTACGGCTTTCAAAGTGTGTCTCAGGTGAAACACTTAAGAACAAAATTGTAAAGGGGTTTATAATCAACATCATCACTGATGTCTGTTATTGTGTCTATGCAGCTCTTTAAAGTCTGTGTTCCCACTGAATCATAACAACCTCGTGCCGGCTTTTATATATAAATATACACCACATCACTGACACTGAGGTGAATAATTGTTTTAGTATATACCACACAAGCTGAGTAATTAGCGGACCAAAACATTACTTTATGTTTGACAATATACCGAAAAGCGGTCGGAAATTGTAAAATCTCGCGCGCCGGCTGCTCGGAGGTGAATAGCACTTGCTAATCACCTCCGAGTTAACCAATGAGAGCGCGCGAAAAGCACTATTCACTTGTGTGGTATATACTAATGATCATTATCATGTATGGCGCTACAGCAAACCAAGGCTATCTATAGCCAACAGACAGAGATCTTTTAGCCTTGAAAAGCCCTGCTATTTCCGAATTAGTATTATCACTTTGGCGAAAGACTAGCATTAATGAAGAGCAGTCGGGCATTTGTGCGTTTTTAAATATTAAAAAAAATTGTCCTGCTTTAGTGAAGTTATTGTTGTTTTAAGCTTTTGGTAAACCAATCACGATCGTTATTACTTCATTTACCGAAAAAAGTATCGGCTAAATGATAAGGTTTAACATACGTTCAAGCTTATTTAATATACAACTGGCTATTTAAACACGCTGACGGCACAGGCTTGACGCAAGCAATCAACCTTTCGCTCCCACAATTTTGATTCGATACGCTATCTGTTGTGCCATCAGTATTTTAATAGTACAAAGTCATACTGATCGATGTGATAGTGTAACTTGAACACTGAAACGCTTTCTGAATCTTACGTAGAACTAACACATACAAATATTGATTGGATATTTTATTGAAATTTTACTCTTGTTTTTACTGGGTACCTACACCCTTCAGTTTTTCCTTTGATCTTTTGTCAAATTATTCTAACATGTCATACGGCCGATTGTTTGAGAGTCGGAAAGGCAATAGTCAGTGTTTACTCGTTGAAGCTGTATCATCCGATTCAAACTGAAAATATTAACGTTCCATAAAGATAAACCGCGATGCTTAAATTGTGTTTGTTTATTTAGTATTATATTTTAATAATCTACACAAAGTTAACCACCACAGCCATGGTCTGAAAGCGATTTTGTTGTGCTTATAAGCCGAGAACCGTAGGAAAAATCTTTGAATGGCTCTTGTCACGGTAATCATTATTCCTTTTCTACACTGAAAATCATAGTTTTGTTTTAGATATTTATTAGAGAGTAAGATCATCTTAATCTACAGACCGTCAATCATGAAGAACTTTACATTTGAAAAGACAAATTAACTCGCCAACAGCAGCAGCTGCAGATGCTTCTAATTGTTTTTCTTTTTTAAATATTAGGAGCCGTTTATTCGGCAAAACAGGCTTTTACTACTGACTATCATTTGCGCCTGATATGTTTTGTGCTGAATATATGGGAATGAGAAGTATCACTGTCGGAAATTGTTACTGTAGGGGAAACTTTTCCTGGCTTTTTTAGGGTTCCAAAAACCATGTAATAACTGTCTTGTCAAAACGGTCAGCCTTTTGTTATAAGATAAACAGAGTTATGAACTTCCACGGTAGGTCATTATTTTCTCAATATGTTTATGTTTTCTATGTGGAGGTCGCTTTTACTTCGCTCTTATACTGAAAAACAGCTAATAAGCAAATTTCTGCGTTCCATTTTGAAGAAATATATTTTCGTAAGTAGCACCGAAGCAAGGGTTCTGTGCATGAATAAAAACGCCGTCCCAAGAAGAAAGTTTTTGTGCTCATATGTTAATGTTCACTCTTGAAACATTCTTCGTTCTTACGCATTTTTGTAGTATTTTTAATTTATTTGAAGGTTCTTCAGTACGAAATATAATACTTTTAATATCGTTTTCATCGCATCCAGTAAGACGTGCTAAAGCTTTTTATTTTGCAGGTGAAGCAAACAGAGGCGAAATGAACTCGTCAACAAATTTTGGCAACCAATCAGATTCAACTGTTCATCCGGACATTGACGACATCTTAGCAGCTCTGTTGGGAGGCTTGTTGATAATGTGTACTTTAATCGGCAACTGTTTGGTGTGCATAAGTTTCTACTTATTTAAGGAACTTAGAACAGTGTGTCATTACTTTGTTATCAGTCTTAGCGCGGCTGACATTCTTGTTGCTATGGTTGCCATGCCCTTTTGGTGTGCTTTACAAGTGACTTCTAACCGCTGGATATTTAGTGTTGGGCTTAGAACGTTCTGGAACTGCATGGACATTCTTTGTGGGACAGCTTCAATCATGAACCTTACTGCTGTTTCAATTGACCGGCATGCCGCCATCACCGATCCGTTTACCTATCCAAATGTGATGACCTCTTTCCGTGCTATTTCTATGATTGTTTTTGTTTGGTTGTACGCTTTTTTGGTATCGGGATTAAGATTAGCAAGTTGGCCCACCAATTCAATTTACATGCATTTCGTTTTTGCTACCAGCTTTTTCATACCGCTCTTCATAATGACAATCATGTACACAAGAATTTATCTGGTTGCTAGACAACAAGTGCACCGCTTGCGCAATGCCTATGCGCGTGACGTCAAAGCAGCCAAGACAATCGCTATTTTGATTGGCTTATTCGTGGTCTGCTGGGGACCTTTTTTCGCTATCATCCTCTGCTTTGCTTATGATCGGTCGTTTCCAGTTCCTCCTCTGCTGTTTAACATTATCAAGTGGATCGAGTACATGAGTTCATGTCTGAATCCGATTATCTACACTTGCCTCAATCGCAGCTACAGGCGAGCATTTCGTAAATTATGTCACCTTGTCCGTAAAAGGCGGGACAGAGCCGATACCTCCACAAGCACAGGCTCCCGGTCAAAAGCTGGAAACTCGTCATTCACCGGCAGTACTTTAGACGACAGCGGTGTGGAGCGTACTAGACGCTGGAGAAATAATTCTGTTGTCTTAGACTGCGTCAAATCCAAAGATTCACGAATATGAACTATCATACTTGGGTTGGCGTAGTGGTAAGAGCGCTCGCCTTCCACCAATGTGGCCCGGGTTCGATTCCTGGACTCACTGTCATAAGTGGGTTGAGTTTGTTGTTGGTTCTCTACTCTGCTCCGACACTTCTAAATTCCAATTCGATCCGGAACGCTCGAACGTTTGTTACGTGAGCTCCTGGCTCGGGAGAATGGACAACCACTCCTCACGTTATCGAGCTAAAATAATTGATTTGATTGGATTTGATTTTGATACTTGTTAAAACTCCGAATGTTCCAAAGGTGGATTACAGATCAGTCCCCTCCAACTAAATAAATATTACATGAGCAGATTTATTTTGTCCAATGGACTTTAAAGGAAGAATATTCGTTGAACAAACCAATGCTAAGCATTCTGTAAACATTTCTCAAGTTATGTCGTATAACGCCGAACACTAGGAAGGTCACCTGTGCCATTTTATCCTCTGATCAAAAATTTCAGTCAATCGCCAACCGGCTGGTGTGTACATAGAACTGAAGGGAGCCGTAAATCACCTCCCAGCTGATCTATATATAGAACTCATGGTAGATCAATATTTCCTCGTAGGATGGCTGGTGCACCATGTATCAAGTCCATTGTTAGTCTATTGTTTTCTTCAATTGTGTTTGGTTTATTGTATCGTTCTGGGTCCAGTTGCTCGAAGCATGGTTAGCGCTATCCCGCGTTATTTACTTATTTATTTATTCACGACATTTTGAGCGAAGACAAACCCAGGGAAGACAAAGGAATAGGACACGAGGTCCCTTACAAAGCCAAAGCCTCCTGGTCAGCGGCGGAAAGACAGATGTAATAGTGTAGATATCTAAGACAGACACTAGGGGTGGTCACAGCCAGAGTTTTGTTACGTCCCTAGTGGTTCTTTTACGTCCCACAGAATCAGATTAAAGGAAAGTACTGTGAGACGGGGCCTACGGTTTATCGTCCTTATCCGAGAAGACTAGAAAGTCTAACCATTTGCAAATGTCATTACAAAGGCAGCACTTTCTCCTCAGTTATTTAAAGACCCTGAGTGTTGGTCCGGCCGGGGTTAGAACCCGCGACCTCCCGCATGGTAGTCCAGTGCTCTACCACTGAGCTAACCGGTCTTAACCAATGGTTAGCGCTAACCATGCTTTCAGCAACTCAGCCCTGGTGTATTGTTTCTCCTTTGTTACGTGTTTTGTAAAGTCACCCGTGAATTGGGTAGATCACTTCTTCACAACGTTAAAAAGGACCTTTTTTCTTTAGTAGTATACCGGCGTCAAACGAATACCACTTCGTTCAAAAAATAACATATGTAAATAAGCCTCCTTTTCCGATTTTAACCCGCTGAGAGACAACTTCCCCACCACCCCAAGTTGTCTCTCAGTGGGTTAAAATCGGAAAAGGAGGCTTATTTACATATATTATTTTTTGTGCCTCAGTAGTATTCGTTTGACGCCGGTATACTACTTGGAATAACCCTTCTGGAAATCAAGAGGTTTTGTGTACCATTTGGTCCGGTCAATTAGAGAAAAGAGGCGTCACCACAATCGCGTCCGCTATTAGACAAGAGGGGAAGCAGTGTATTGAGTCACCAAATTAAACAAGAGGGGATGCAAAGTAAGCACACCCAATTAGACAAAAGGGGTACCAAGGTAACCCATCGAGCCCAGCCGGAAATTTTTTCCAGCGAATATATAGGCAGGAGAATGGCAACCCCAAACAAGAACGAGTCAGCAACAACCCCGCGCAAAGCGGAACAAACCGAGGTGTTCGGCGAGTAAGAGAGACCCCGGTTCCACCCCAACGCAGCAAGAAGCTTCCCAGACAGCGGCGAGCCCGCGTTCTTGAACCACAGCCTGCATTTGGAATGATTCCTCGCCCACCCAGACGGCGAGTAACCGAAACTTTTGCCCCCCGCTGAATTTCAAAGTGTGGAAAAAGAAAGTGGAAGACGTCAAATCTTGTGGTATATCCCTGGACAAGATCTCGCCGACAATCGTGATCACACGCGAGAAATGATGGAACTTCTTCGTCGCAACGTCAACACTTCTTTTTTCTTGAGACACACAACCACCAATGTCCTTCGTAATGTTGAGACTGGTGATGAAATTGAATTTCAAGACAACAAAGACACCCGCTCCCCGTGGTTCACTAAAATTGCAGATGCAGAAAAATGGTTGAGGCAGCGGGAAAAAGAAAGGCTGGACCAGCAAGTTGCTCGCCCCAACACAAAATGGGGTTTTGAAAGGTATCATCACCTTGACTTCAAAGTTTTGCTTGATCGTCAACCCCTTTTAGGAACAGGCCCACTTCCAGACTGGCTTCGTAACTTGGCAAGAGGCAACCACGCCATGATTTGTCTCGACTCTTTTCACGACAACCTTTGCTTTTGGCGCTGCTTGGTGGTGCATCGTGGCGCAAGGCCAGATAGAACCACAACTGTCGCTCGCGAGTTGGCACGAAGCTATCTTGATCTTCCCAGACGTCCACAAGACACAGTCAAAACCTCCCTCGACGAATTGGACAACGTTGAAAGATATTTCAACAAACTTCTCCCCGCAACTGAATGGCTTGGTATTCGTGTTTACGAGCCTGAGCCAACAAACGACAAACCCATTTGGCATCTGCGGCGAAATCCAAACCGCAAGTTGAAAGACATTCTGACAATTGGCATTTTCGAAGGGCACGCCTTCCTTATCCGTGACATCTCCAAACTCGCAAATCTGTACAAATGTGCCCAATGCGAGCAGAGATTCACAAGACTTGGGGATCTCTACCGTCATGCAAACGGAAGATGTGTCAACGGTGAAACAAAAATTAACTCTTGGTGGAAACCAGTCGAAAAACCTGCAACCGCATTTGAAAAAACTTTCTTCCCACGAACACAAGGTTCTCCGAATCTGCCTGTCGTTGGTTGAAAAAAGAGGCAGAAGAACGAGGAACCCACATCCACCATGCACTTTGCAGGCATGGGGGTGAGAGGCATATCGAGAAAGGCTTTGTGGATGGGTACAACCCCAACCAAAACAATTTATTCAATTCCACGGTTGTCTTTACCACGGCTGCCGCCGATGTTTTCCCGAAGACAGAGACAAACCGTTCGAGGACGGGGACACGCTTGAAGATCACTGGAGAAGAACTCGAGCCCGCACTGCGAAGCTTCGCGATTCCGGCTTTGAAGTTGTGGAGAAGTGGGGCTGTGAAGTTGGTCCTCTCCCCAAAAAATACCACCGCGAGGTATTCACAGAAAGCTATCCTCACGCAATTATCTACGACTTCGAAGCATTCGGAGACACCAACCGCCTAAAAGAACAGACGCCGTTCCTCACAATCGAAAACGTACACACCCCAATCTCTGTCTCCATTGCCGACACACTGGACCGAGAGCCCACACACATTTGCAACAAACATCCCCACACATTGATCTTTCTGTTCCTGGAAGAATTGCACCGGCGAGGGGAGAAGATTCGAAGGGCTGTGAGAGCAAAGTTTTTCCCTCCTGACATGGATTTTCTTTCGAAGCCACAATGCCAACGCATCGAAGATTGATGCAACCAAGTTCCAACCCTCGGTTTCAACTCTGGAAAATATGATTTGAACCTGATTCGAAACGAATTCGTAGAAAAGATTTGCGCGGGGAACACAAACGCGACAGTGGGGAAACAAGCCAACCGGATTATGTACCTTCTCGAACCAAATTCTCGATTCCTCGACATTGTCAACTACATTGGTTCAGGAACCAGCTATGACAAATGGTTGAAAGCATTCGAGTGTGAAGGAGAGAAGTCGTGGTTCCCATATGACTGGTTCGATTCGCCTGACAAACTCGATTTCCCTGGGCTTCCCCCCTATTCCGAATGGTCTTCCAAAATGCGCAATGAATACCTGCTGACAGAAGAAGAGCACGCAAGATGTGTCCAGTTGTTCCAAGACAGGGGAATGAAAACGTTCGCCGACTGGCTGGAATACTATAACAACTTGGATGTAGCCCCAGGCCTGGAAGCATTGGAAGAAATGCGGGCCTTCTACACCGAGAAAGAAATCGACATCTTGAAAGACGTGGTGTCAATCCCCGGGGTAAGCATGCACTATCTCCTCCGCGGCCCAATCGAACGATGGGCGGACCTTTGGACCCCAAGGAAAGAAGCTTTCGACATGTTGAAAAGGGGCGGTGGTCGGCGGGCCAAGTATTGTTTTCACGAGGTACCACGAAGCCCAAAAAACAAAAATCCGAGACCACCAATACCGAAACCCCCATCTCTGCCAGAATATCCTCGGCTATGACGCCAACGCGTTGTATCTGTCGACAATGGCACAGGATATGCCTTGTGGTCCGGAAAAAGTTTCCCGCTACAAAGAGCCAGCAAGAGCCCCAGGGGGTTTCGTGTACAGACTTCGAAACAAAATTTGGTTCGGCTTCGCAGAGGTGGACATCGAGATTCCCGAACGTTCCAAGTTCGAGGAAATGTGTCCATTTTTCCACAACAAGGAAGTGCCAGCTGAAGCTATTCCCCAACACATGTTCGACTATCTGGAGAGAACCGGAAGGGTTCGTGGGGATGGAAGGAAGTTGGTCGGCGCACTTTCTGCAAAGAAGACACTCCTCTTCGCCCCCCTGCTGCAGTGGTACATCGACCACGGCGCACAGATAACAGCAGTGTATTGCACAATTGACTACAAAGCTGCCAAACCTTTTACTTGGTTCGTGGAAGAAGTGACAACAGCCAGGCGAACCGGCGACACCGACAAAAGCAAAGCGCTTCTCGCCGACATGTTTAAGTTGTTGGGGAATAGCACGTATGGGAAAATGATCGAGGCAGTCGAGCGGCAGACGGACGTGACCTATACGAAAGATGAGAAGACTGTGGACCGGACAATGCGGAGTCCCTTCTTCGAGGATCTCGAGGAAATCGGCGATGCATACGAGATGGAAAAACGAAAGGCAAAAGTGACGATTGATCGCCCCTTTCAGAATGGAATCGCGGTGCAGCAACTCGCAAAGCTGCGGATGCTGGAATTCTACTACGACTTTTTGGACAAGTACGTTGATCGCAAAGACTTCTAGTTGATGCAAATGGATACCGACAGTAACTATCTGGCTATATCGGGAGAAAAGCTGGAGGATGTCGTGCTTCCACACATGCGAGAGAAATTCGAGACCGAAAAAAAGAACTGGCTGGCGTGGGACAAGTGGAACGGTCGGACGCCGGGGCTATTCAAACTCGAGTTTGTGGGAGAACGGATGATTGCGCTCTGTTCGAAGTGCTACTTCGTGGACGTCGACGGAAAGTACGCGAAGTTCTCCACAAAGGGAGTGTCAAAGCGGCAAAATGAAATTCGGTGGGAGCGGTTCGAAGCTGCGCTCGAGTGGCACAAGGACATGGCGGAGAACACAGGCTTTCGAATACACGAGGGGGAAATGGTCACATATCGACAGAAGAAGCTGGGACTCTCTGCCTATTACGACAAGCGATACGTGTTGCCCGACGGAATACACACGGAACCGATCGAGTACCACCTTTTGAACGAATAGATTCCAAGGGAATATGGAGAATTGAAGAATTCCTGTTTGCACGCGGAGACGAAGGAAGACGAAAATCGTTGTTTGCACAATTTCATGCTTGTTTGTCTGGTTTGCGAGAAGGAGAAATTCACAAATTTGATTTGCCCTGGGAAAATTATGGTGACATGTTCCACGAAATAATTCCAAGGAGTTATTATGAAAGAAAGAAATGGGTGAAGAATCTCAGCCGGGGTTAGTCGGAGGTAACTCTGTGTCTGGCGGAACAACCATCAATTCTTCCCGCACGAAACTGCGTTTTGGCCCGTCATACCCTCCCGCCTCAGGGCGGGAAATCCAATACATGACTGGCTGGTCTTGTTTTATCATAATCCGTTCAACGGTGAAAGTTTTCAGAGACCAAACAGGATCGGTGGCTCTTCGCACACCCCCTTCCAATTCCCCTGGTGCAAAAAGATAACGCACTTCAACACCAGTTGGAAGTCTTCTTTCTGCTGCTCCGACAGGTCTTCCGTATGGAGCTGTGGCGGGCTCTGCGACCACCCTTCGTCGTTTTATCGCATCGACAGGTTTGGCGTCTATCAACCGCATGACTTGTTTGTTGTTCGCAGCAACAACCCGCGGAAGCCGCTGTACCCACGCCACAGACCGCTCCCCCTCGGGCAGTCGCATTTCCATCGCGTATTGGTGATGAAACAACCCCTCTGCCAACGTTCGGTTCCACCGCTCCACAATCGCTTGGTCACGGTGCACTTGGGGATGCCCCCGTCGGATGGTTGTGCCATGTTTTGCCATCGTTTGCGAGACAGCACCCATGAATTCTCGCCCAGGGTTGACTTGCAGCATCTTCGGCCATTGAAACGGCCCGCGTTTGTAAATTTTCTCGAAAGCCGCAGCAACCTCCACCGCGCTCTTTGTGGTCAGAGGCTCGGCCTCTTTGTATCTGCTCGCCACATCGACAATCGTCAGCGCGTATTTCCAAAGTTTTCCCCCAACCCTGTCGTGCGGCATAAAAAGCAGATCAGCCTGGTGCACCGTGTTGGGAATGGGTACGACGAACTTCGGGCGAGGAATTTTCGAAGGCGGGGGCAGAACGATTTGCCAAACAGCCTGTCTATGCAACCATTTCTTCGCAACCGCTTCCGGGATTCTGGTTTTTTGTGCCACACTCCATCTTCCAATACCCTTCTGGACTGTAATAAATTTGCGAAAGCCGCCGCTTTTCCCGTTTCGAAGGAACGTTTGTCATTCATTTGCACATATATATATATATAGAAAAGAAAAACCCAACAATGTTCGGAATCGCGATTGGAGAAGAAGAAAGACAAAAAGCTTGGCAGATGCTCGCTGATTTTCAAAAACCACCAATCCCCGTACACAAGAAAAAAGAAAGAGATCGCATTGCGAAGAGAAAATGGAGGAAAAACAGGAAGATTTCGAACTTGTTTGTCCAAAATGCGGGCTGGTGCAGAAGCTCGACACAGTGCTCCACCCCCACAGAGAAGAGAGAGGCTAACCAGGCTGGCAATGACAGCAGGTTGGAGAGTAACCCCTCCCGCGACAGCTGCAGTCACAACACCTTTTCCTGCAACCACGTTGCAAAGCAGGTGTCTGCGCTGAAACGTTCGGAAAAGCTTTTCGTAGTCCCAATGTTTCTTGGGGTAAAAAACATAAAGTCGCTTCAACATATCGACGGTGTCCTTCGGAAGGGTCGGGTCGATGTGGTTGAAGTTAAAGATGTTGAGATGGGGAGGCCGAGGTTTTCTGTTTTGCAACCGCATCGTATATTTTGGAAGAAAAATTTCAGACAACAGTGTCGTAAGAAGAGCCACCATTTTGTGTCTGTGCAGCAAACATGGTGTTGAAAACACGGTTGATCCATTTCACCATTGTTTTTTAACCTGTTGAAAAAATTTTTACATCCCACGAGGAAGGAACTCCCTTGAATTATTATTTCAATCCCCGCCGGCACTCCTATTAACCACAGAACATTTTGGCTGCTTTTGTGGAGTGGAAATCGTGAGAAATCACCCGTTGAGCTCAAACACTGTCCACCACTTCCATTTGAGAAAGCGTCTTGTATTCGACTCCACGAAAAACTGGTTGGGGATCTTTTGAAAAGAATATAGATGTCAATTGACAAGGTGCTAAAACTCCCCCTCACAACGAAAACTCTGTAACTCAGAAATTTTGAGAAAAACAACCCGTGAGGTAAAAATGTTATAAGCGTTTGCGCGCGTACCACGAGTTTTTGTTCCCGTTATTGGGTCACTTCTCAAGTGATGCACCACTCCAGGTTATAATAAAAGGGCGGGTCAAGTTTTTTTGCCCCCTGTTGATAAGCGAAAAGAGGAACGTTATTGTTGCGAACAGCTTGATTATTTAAATCCAAATCTCCCCCCAACTTCGGTTGATGAATCACACGCCCATTCATGTTCAACGCATTTTGCATTGTCAGGCCGTGGACGCTCGAGCTGAACGATGGGCGGTCATTGTTGTAAACCCAGTGGTCGTTTAAATTCAAATTTCCACCCAATTTGGGTTCACGAATCAAATAACTATTCATGTTCAAGTCATTCATCATTGTCATCTGCCCGTTTGTTCCACCAAACAATGCCGCATTTTCATCGATGACGACTTTTCCATTCAAATCCAAATCATCACCCAGTTTCGGGTTATGAAGAGCATAACCATCAAGAAACAGATCTTTATCCATTACCAAACCGTAAGGGTTCGCCCAAAACACTTTGTTTGGGCCGCTTTTTATTTTTTGTGATTTAAATCAAAGTCGGTCCCTAATTATGGTTGCAAGAGCAATTTCCCATTCATATCCGAATTGGTTTGCATGATCATTTTGCCATTCTCCACACTCCAAACTTTGTCAAAGACACCCGAGTTCACATTGGAAACGTAGCCAGAAACCCCATAAACGACGAGGTGGCCAGTGGTTGAGCCAGAAGTCCTCCCATGCAGATCCCAAAAATGTAGTTGGGGGTGTTGTCGCTCCACCGGTGGAACTGAACGAGGGTTTTGGTGTAGGGTGGGTTGGTGATGAAAGTTCGCGTGGTTTGGTTCGTGATGGAAATGACGGTGGCACTTGCCCTCACGGACACGTTCGTCATTTCCGGCGGAAAGTACTCAACCACGAACGTGTAATATCCTTTCGCTAGTGGAAATATATTGAAACCGATTCGCGAGCGATAATCATTGCTGCCTGCGTCTTTGATGAGAGTGAACTAAGCATTTTTGTTGACCCGTGTGGGGAGGCGGTGAAGTTGACAATCCCACGAACATTAATGTTGTTTTCGGATAAGGAATCGTCGGCGTCTTCCATGAGGTAGGCGAACGGGTTTTTTTGCCCGCCGGACAGTGAAAGGTGCGAGTGATCCACATAATCCTTCGTCGCCGCGTCCATTTCACCGACCGGCTTTTCTAGAGCGGTGATTTTGTGGTCCCCCATGTTGATATTGCCAGCCATTGATTGGCTGCGGTCCACTTTCAAAAAGTTCCCCCCCCCCAAATCATCCACATATTTTTCGTCACCGCGTCACCGTTCGCAGTTGGGGGGTTGACATCCGTTATTTTTTGTTGCCCCATGTTCAAGGCCCAATACATCGGTTTTATGCCATCTCTTCGGAGAGAATACTCATCTACATATTCTTTGTTTTCCGCGTCCTTAAGGTTGAAGGGGGGCGCAAGATTTTCGATTGCGTTGTCGTTCATGTTCAAGTCTTTTTGCGCGATCGCGTCGAATTTGGTCTGCAGCCTCTCATCCACGTATTTTTTGTTAACGGCGTTTTCAGCGGGGGTGTTGGAATCGACGTCTCAAACAAAGCGCGATTTCAGAGTAGACATAACTTTTGTTCGTGGCATCGAGGTCGTTCACAGCGTAAATCATGTTGGTGACAAGGTTTCGCACCATGTCAATGTTCCCCTTCAACGGAGTGCTTCCGTCGAGTTTGGCAAAAGTGGATGTGGCATAGCTTTCACTAGCCGCGTCAAGTGGACCAGCCGGCGGGCCCAGATTCTCAATTGGGTGTCAGCCCAAATCAAGGGGGCCGGTCATTGGGGCGCTTCCATCGAGAGGCGAAAGGCCCCCGTCGCCGCTGTCGTTTGTGGGTGTCTGTCAACCACTGGCCTTTTTGCAAACCACTCCATATATATTTTGAAATAATTGTTTTCACCCTGGCAACTGGAAACCATAAATGAGAGACAAAAAACGTTTCGGTTGGCTGCTGGAAGACGAAGACGAAACGTAAACAGCACTGACACCGAAACTTTCATCAGCGCCGACGGTTCGGGGGAGGGGGGAATCCACCTTTCCTTTCGCGCCAGTCAAACTTGTCATGTGATTTTCCCCCCTTTATTCCGTCAAAAGCATGAGTTGTGTTCTTGCTGGAAGGGTTGGTGTTATTTCGTACCATACAAAGGTTGGTTTCGCCTGGCCAGGATTCAGCGCCCTGGGCGAACCACCAATAAAGGTGCCGCTCGCTCTCGTTGTGTTTTCTAGAAAAACAACCGAGCCCATCAGATGAAAAAATGTTGGGGTGGTGGATGTTTACGCATCTACGCGGGTCACAGGGTGTCTCGTTGCTCCAGGCTTTTTTGCAAACCACCCCATTATATTGTTTCGTCGAAATTTTTCTTCATCAACTTTCGCGGCTTGTCGAAGTAAAAGAAGGAAAACTTCTTGTCGGTGGCGCGGTCCAGCAGGTCGTGGGGAACCCCCAGCTCGTCTGCAATTCGTTTATTCTCCCTCGGGAGGAAGTTGAAAAGGCAGAAATGACTGCAGTTTTCTCGGATGTTTTTGGGGACCTTGTAATAAGTTTGGGTGAGATAAATGACGCTGCAGTCTCTGTGTCGCCCGTTGATGAAATAGTTGATGATATCGTTTTGGTTCTTTTCACAAACCAAATCGTCGAACACGACGATTTTTTGATTGTCAGGCATTCCCACCTCGGGGTGGGGAAGTTCCTCCAGCGGGAATGATTTCGTCGCCTGGCGCCTCGATAACCTCGTACCCCACCCCAGGGTCGATATTTTCGGAAAAGTCACGCAAGAGCGATTGATATTTGTGTTGGTGGAGGTTTTTCGAAAAAAGAAAGACCTTGTCGTACTCCAACAGCTCGTAGAGCATGTGCATCAGGATGTTCGTCTTGCCTGAATTGCTTGGCTCACAGATCAGCATCCTAAAGATGTCATCAGGCATGGAGGGAAGCCCCTGCCGGAAACCACAGGATCATAATTTGGAATTCTCATTTTTTGTCTCTTTATATATTGATGTCTTTGAAAAAGTGGCGACAAAAGGCAGAGGCCGAGGCGGAAGTTGAAAATCAGAGCAGGAGATCCGCCAGAAGTTCAAAAGGAAAAGGGTGGCGAATCAAGTTGGTCAGCTCGAGGCTGAAAAGCTTTTTAAACCGGTGGACCGAGATTTGCAAGCTCCCACGGAAGAGACCGAGGCGGGAGGTCCCGATTACGCAATGGATGAGTTGGACCGAATCAGCCCGTTTGATTGGGATGCTTTCAGGCCAGAGCATGAAACACCACCAACATCACCAACACCAACACCACCACCATCACCAGTTGATGATGATGATGATGATGATGATGAAGTTCCCCTCCCTCCACCTCCACGTCAAGCGTGGGGTGAATTAGAGGTGCCCAGCCTGCTAAAAAAAACCTACGAATCAAGCCAATTACAAACGGTCAACCAGCTCATCACCAAGTTCGGAGACGACCCCAACTACAGAGTGAAAAGTAAAACGTCCCCATTCCACGGGTTTTCGATGGTGGATCTTAAAAGATACCGCTATGAGATAATGGCCCGCCGAGAAGGGCGGCCTGCGCCAAGGCATGAGAGGGTTTCCCCGCAACAGCTACAAGCGGGGAAAAGGGGTCTGAAACGAACCCCACCGAAAGAAAGAAGACCCCGGCCCTTCACAAATTGGGAACGGGCTATTTTGGAAAGACGGTCCCCGATTGAAGGGTTGGAGGAGGAAGGGGATGAACAAGAATGGGAAATGGGGGGTAGCGGGTTTTTTGACCCCCAGTCTCAAAGCAAGGAATCGGAAACTGCCGAAAAAATAATTCACCGACTGCATGTGGGCCTCGGTTCGATGCGGATCGGCAACTCTTCGACGAAGCTCCACCAACAGGTTTCCGCCCTGGTTGACAAGCTCCTCCAACTTGGTATCATCAATGACTTTCAGGCTCACAAAAGTTTCAACGATTACATACGGAGGTGAAAAAAATGATGTACCACCTGCTGCTCGACTCGAGCCTGGCGAGGCTGCAGCGCGATGGCGCCAACCAAAAGTCACACGACTTTACGATAACACCCAACCCACCCATTGTTCTAGATAACACAAAAACCTACGAAGCG